>JAUCMX010000021.1:5863623-5948623 GCA_033459395.1 Hemibagrus guttatus
AAACACAAAAGTAGTTATGCTGAATCTGCTTGATTTCTTTCATATTACAGTAGGCTGTTTGCTTTTTTGTCCAATAAAGTAATTAACAAAAATGGAAAATCTGAGAGTTTAATTGTTTTCTTGTTTGCAGTGGTGTTGAAGGTATCTGATCAGGCGTTTGACATTTGATTGACTTTATCACTCCACACTTCACCCAATACATATCCCTGGTTCTTGAAGTAAGGTCCAGACAATCTCATAGTCCATGATGTGCAGTTGTATGTGAAGATTTTTGAAAAGAATTAAGCGCAACCTACAGCAAATATTTAAATATTTGTTAGTATACATTTACTTAAAAATAATAATAATTTGTCTTAAAAATTAATAAACTTGTTAAGCATTAATTGACTTGTTAGAATGTTTTACTTAGTTCAAGAATTGTTATGAGCATGATGAATTCTGACTCGATACCTTTGCTAACACAAAGTGCTTCCAGCTTAAAATGTCCACCATCTGAATTGTAATTAAAAATGTGAGTTAGGGAGCGCTCTGGAAGACTAAAAGAAACTTTAAGATAGAACTACCCATAAGGCAAAGAAAAGATGACAGTAAAAAATGAAAGGAAAAATGACAGTAAGGACCTGCAGGATGGTTTAGCTGACACAGAGGTAGTGTTGCACAGTGCAGTTTTGCTTGCACAAACATAATCTGCATGGAAGAGTCATCAGAACGAAACCTTACCTGTGACCTTATCACAAGACAGAAAGTCTGATGTATGTGAAACAGCATCTTTTAGAAACACTGATTAAATAAAAACCTGAATTCTTTGATAAGGTGTGTTTGGAAAAGAAGGAGCATCATTTGGTGAAAAGAACACCTTGCCAACTAAGTTGTATGACAACAGGAAACATTGGATAGGTAGATGAAAGAATGGATAAAAGGAAATATTAGCAAATTCTGGGGGATTTGATACAGTCAATCAAGAAGCTTGTGAAAAGAGGTGGAAAGAGGCCAGCTTCTTCAAATGCACCTCAAAATCCATAATCCATGAGCCACTTCAATAAATGCGGGCTGAAGCTCTTGGAGTCTTAAACATGCTGTGTATGCAAGGCAGCTCAAGCATGTGGGTGAAGATTTATTCAACAAGAATAGAAAGACTGCTTACTGTGTTTGCAAGCTCATCAAAAAATCATCATGATTTATATCTATATAATTTTAATCTAACTGCAATATGATTCAGAATCTTTTTAACAGGACCGGTTTGGGTGCTGTGGATCTAAAATTGCCCCAAGAACAACTGTAACTCCATATTTGCCTAATATTCAAATATAAAAAAAAAAAAAAATCCATGGCTACAGAAAATTTAGAAACTAATGAACTAGAACAGAGGGGCATGGTGGCTTAGTGATTAGCACGTTTGCCTCACACCTTCAGGGTTGAGGGTTCGATTCCCACCTCCGCTGTGTGTGTGGAGTTTGCATGTTCTCCCCGTGCCTCGGGGGTTTTGTCCGGGTACTCCGGTTTCCTCCCCCCGGGCCAAAGACATGCATTGTATGTTGATTGGCATCTCTAAATTGTCCGTAGTGTGTGTGTGTGTGTGCCCTGTGATGGGTTGGCACTCTGTCCAGGGTGTATCCTGTCTTGATGCCCAATGACGCCTGAGATAGGCACAGGCTCCCCGTGACCCGAGAGTAGATCGGATAAGCGGTAGACAATGAATGAATGAATGAATGAATGAATAAACCTAATTTTTAAACCTAAAGCTAATTTTGAAGTTAAAATTACAAAAAAATTCTACTGAGCTTGTGGACTCATCTAAAATGAATACAAATACACTGTTGAATCCTTGAAACTGATTTTATATTTACAATAAATGGATTTAAAAAGGAGGGCATGGTGGCTAGCACGTTTGCCTCACACCTCCAGGGTTGGGAGTTTGATTCCTGCCTCCGGGAAGTGTGGAGTTTGCATGTTCTCCCCATACCTCGGGAGTTTCCTCTGGTTTCCTCCCCCAGTCCAAAGACATGTATTATAGGTTGATTGGCATCTCTAAATTGTCCAAATTGCGTGAGTGAATGAGAGTGTGTGTGTGAGCCCTGCGATGGGTTGGCACTCCGTCCAGGGTGTATCCTGCCTTGATGCTTGTTGACACCTGAGATAGGCACAGGCTCCCCGTGACCTGAGAATAGCTCAGATAAGCGGTACAGACAATGGGGGGTTGGGGGACCTTTTCAGATTTTTCAGTTTTCAGGACAGAGGGCTTTTTATTGTTTTTTGTTTTTATTTTTTCTTTAGTGAGAAAAGAAAAAACAGATGTTGTTTAGGAAACGAGGTTTATAGCTGCTATAATGTAAGATAACATGAACTTCTCTTACCCAGTTTCCATACATTAAATGCAATTACAACTAGGCAAAAAGTATGATAGATAATAAATGATAAAATGTTGGCACATTGCTGTTGTATATGTAGAGTGAAGACTTTCTGTTAGATTTTCGGGTGATAAAAATATCACACCACCCTGTTGTGATTATTTTCCTATTTGATTTTATTCCTTACTTTAACTGCTGAATCTTGTACTCCATTTACATCAGACTCATAAGTAATTGATTACGCTCAGAATAGTAGCTCCCTCTCTATTATCAAACTAATGAGAATTCATTAAAAAGTCATTGACTATGTTGGTTTAAAAGCTCGTGCTCTCCTTCACTGTCTCTCAGGCGTCTGGATGTCCCACCATCACCCTTCGAATCTGTCTGATATCTTTCTTCAGCTCTCCTTTGTCAAGTTTGGCCTTGGTGTCAGCAATGTCTCTCAGGGAAGTGATGGCATCGTGGACCGATTGGAAACCTGTGTGTCATGTCACATCACACACACACACACACATACACACACATATACAAAGTGCTGAGGGCCCTCTTCTAAAACGCTTGTAAAACTGCTTGTGTGTCAGTGTGTGTCTGGTGTCTGGAGTCTCATCTATAATTCATTACTATCCCCGAGCCTGCTTCAGCAGTGAGATTGAGTGAGAGCCTTTTGCTGCCACCAGCTGAAGGATTATTTGTCAAGCTCTTTTTGTCTGCTCATATTTAACTGAAGTGGCTGGGAGTTTTTCAGGTCAAGTGTTTGGAGTTTTCTAGGGAAATACTACCGCTATGTTTACTAGCACTTTAGGTAAATGAGCTGAAAATTGCTAGTGAATAGAAAGTAACAGGTAGCAGAAACTGTCCAATGGGCTGCATGGTAGATCGAAATGTATCTTGAAAAATGCATCACATCTGTTTCTGGCATACAAATTTGATTAGCTGTGCACATTTGGTTTAAGCTCTCTGCAAGAGCTGCTGAGGGAGTAAATAATGTATTAACCCAATGAAATGATATACCTGTTTGACTTGTGAGTTGACTTTGTATGCCTTGTTTATGTTGGAAATCCATAAGATGCATTCTGTTTCTATAAATTTCAGACTTCTCTAGAAGCTGTTAATCTGTCAAACTGGAAAGCTGAACAAAAAACTCTTCGAAGCTACACCAAGTTCTAGGAAGCTCTCATAATACATAATGCAACACAAAGTTTCTAAATCATGTTAAGGAAGATATTATTACTTCATTCATAATTAGCAAAAACTTTCATTTCTACATTTTGGCCCAGATAGCGTAACAGATCACTCATTACTACCATGTGAAACATTTTCAAATAATGACTTCCCTTTGCTCTGTACCAGATCACCTTACTCACCTGACTGATACTCCCTCCTCATCTGCTCCAGTTCAGCTTGGAAGCTCTTCTCCATAGCCTGAATTCTGGTATTAATTTTGCTCTCCGTTTGCTTTGCCTGGTCTGCAGAACTCTCCTTTTCCAACTGCTTCTCCACACAACCAAGGTGAGCAGAAATGAGATGTACTTGTGCTTTCAGCTTCTCCTCCATCTCCACCTCCCATACACAAACATAACATTATTAAGTTAAAAAACTTCAGGACAAATATGATGCCAGAAATTCAATTCTGCCTAGCTAACTACCTTCCTATATCTTCCAATTTCTCCCTTCTCTCTTACAGGCTAACAGCCTAACTTTCCACCCAGAGGTTCTAATGTCACTTTTCATACAGTTATTGGAATCCTCTGTCTATTCAGCAGGGTTGCTGTAATGTATGTGCTAGCAAAGCTAAGCATGTCTTATAAAAGGTAAAAAAAAAGTAAAAAAAAAAAAGGTGTATCAGTAGGGTTTAATTTGTGCCATGCACATCAGATTATTTGCTGTGAACAAATGTCTTAAAGTAGATTATTTTGGAGCATCCAAGCATAACAGCACTACCAATGTCTAAGAAAAACACAATGAATGTTATGAAGAAGTGAGGCTGGGGCTGATTTCTGTCCAGCTCAGACTGTTGATTCATCAGTTACAGTGGTGTCAATAATGACATGCCACCTAGATCTCCATTTTCCACCCTTTTTTCACATTTTCGATGTCACTCCTATCAGCAGTGACTGAAAAGCCATGTGTCTAATATACTTGCAGTTGTATTGAACATGAACAAGATGATTGATTTATTTATTCTGTCATCATTTCCCCACAAATCCCTGGCAAATTAAAATTCGATAGTCTAAGAAGTCAAAATTACACTTAAGGACAGATGACTGTAAGTGTTTTTGTTTTAGTTTTTTTGGAATAGTGTAATACACTACATTGCCAAAAGTTTTGGGACACCCCTCCGAATCATTGAATTCAGGTGTTGTTTTTTTCAGGGCTTGGGCTCGGCCCCTTAGTTCCAGTGAAAGGAACTCTTAATGCTTCAGCATACCAAGACATTTTGGACAATTTCATGCTCCCGACTTTGTGGGAACGGTTTGGGGATGACCCCTTCCTGTTCTAACATGACTGCACACCAGTGCACAAAGCAAGGTCCATAAAGACATGGATGAGCGAGTTTGGTGTGGAGGAACTTGACTGGCCTGCACAGAGTCCTGACTTCAACCTGATAGAACACCTTTGAGATGAATTAGAGCGCAGACTGTGAGCCATGCCTTCACGTCCAACATCGAGGTCAGTGCCTGACCTCACAAATGCACTTCTAGAGGAATGGTCAAAAAATTTCCATAACACACTCCTAAACCTTGTGGAAACTCTTCCAAGAAGAGTTGAAGCTGTTATAGCTGCAAAGGGCGGGCCAACTCCATATTACATTCATGTGCATGTAAAGGCAGACATCCCAGTTTAGGCCTGGGTCGCAGTCTCCGCTCTAATTCATCCCAAAGGTGTTCTATGGGGTTAAGGTCAGGACTCTGTGTAGGCCAGTCAAGTTCCTCCACACCAAACTCATCCATGTCTTTATGGGCCTTGCTTTGTGCACTGGTGCGCAGTCATGTTGGAACAGGAAGGGGACATCCCCAAACTGTTCCCACAAAGTTGGGAGCATGAAATTGTCCAAAAAATCTTGGTATGTTGAAGCATTAAGAGTTCCTTTCACTGGAACTAAGGGCCGAGCCCAACACCTGGAAAACAACACCTGAATTCAATGCTTTGGAGGGGTGTCCCAAAACTTTTCACAAAATCCCAAAATCTTTTGACAATATAGTGTAGCTGTCCCTTATTGTAAGTGACGTCATGAGACCTTGAGATATAATGCATTGCTCAGCAGTAAAAGTTTCACCATCGAGCTACTGATAGACAGAATTTTTAGTTCTCATAACCAGCTGTCACTACAGGGCTTGCTTATCTTGCTAATCTGAATACAAACACACAGAATTTACCATCCTTTCCTGCAGCAGCGTGTGCAGCTGTTGCTTGTACTCTGTTTGCGTTTGGGCCGTGTTGCTTAGCTGCTCTTCTGTCCATTGCTTGATCCCGGCTGCTTCCTTCTCCAATTCCCTCAGTCCACTGGATGTCCTACACAACCACAACAGTATACCTCACACAGATACATTTGCATATACTATTAGTACAACTGCACATTAGCATTAGAAAAGTTGTATGGCAAGGAAGCAGATGTGGGTAGTTCAATAACAGATGAGTGCAAATAAAAGGGCAACAGTTGAAAATGGTAAAATGCTTCCCTCTGAGATTACTTCTGATTATTTTCAAATTAAGGGTTGACCTGTGGCTCACTTTTAACAGCAACCTTGTCTTATTGGACTTTAAATGGGTTTGTTTCCCCTTAGTGCAGATGTCATTATCTTAAAATTACCACAAACCCTTCTCACATGTCCTGCTGATGCACCCTGTGAGTTTTTGTTACACTTACATTTGTTCATTTAACAGATGCTTTTATCCAAAGCAACTTACAAATGAGGAAATACCAACAAAGCGATATATCAAGTAGAGGGCAATATAAGTAGTGTTACCAGACAGGATTCTTAAATGATTGCTAGTGGAGCAATGTGCAGATTCTCAACATCTGCTCATGTTCTTAATACTGTATGGGCTAGACATAACACTCCTGGCAAGCCAATTTATTGTAATAGTTTAGTATAGTAGCTACTTAACTGCTCAGAGTGATTAAATTATAATAAAATAATTAAATACATTCAGTTCAGATGATTTGATATCTTATTAAATGTGAAATTAAAAGACAGACTTTGATGTCATGGTGTCCAGTAATGATATACTACAGTCATCCCCAATTTATTGTCCCTCCAGGAAAGTGAGCAAAAATGATCGTATGATATATATATATTTTTTTTTTTTCAAAATTTGGAGGACAAGGACATGTGGAAGGAAGAGGACATGTTCATACTGCCTGTAAGGCTTCATGCAATACTAACTGTAAGGGTGCAAAACTGTTTATACTCTTAACATCTTCATGCATTATTAATTTTATATAATATCTTCATAAATTCGTGTTCATTTAAATAAAGTATGCAAATAAATCTGGAGTGAACTCTTGACTATTTTTTGAATTAATAAAATTACCTTACCTCATTTCAAGCTGTTGGATGTCCCTCTGTATGTCTCCTGTAATATTCTTCTGGGACTCTATCTGCTCTGACTGTGATGTCTCCAACCTTGCCAAAGACTGTGAAATCTAATAAGGGAGATGACAGAAGAATCTGATATTTAAGAATGGACTATAAAAGGTCATCATTCAGTTCCATTTATTGCACTGACAGTGAATAGTACTATGCTGTAATGCACAGGGTTTCTTGTTTAAAGCACAATGTTTACAGTTTCTGACATTGCGGCAGTGTGCATCGGGGCTGGGATCCCTCAGTATCTATCAAAGAAGATGAAGTGGGCAGTTTTTACTCTCATGGCAATGGGGGGGGGGCATAGTGGTTAGCACGTTTGCCTCACACCTCCAGGGTTGGGGGTTCGATTCCCACCTCCACCATGTGTGTGTGTGGAGTTTGCATGTTCTCCCCGTGCCTCGGGGGTTTCCTCCGGGTACTCCGGTTTCCTCCCCCAGTCCAAAGACATGCATTGTAGGTTGATTGGCATCTCTAAATTGTCTGTAGTGTGTGATTGCGTGAGTGAATGAGAGTGTGTGTGCCCTGTGATGCGTTGGCACTCTGTCCAGGGTGTATCCTGCCTTGATGCCCAATGACGCCTGAGATAGGCACAGGCTCCCTGTGACCTGAGAATAGATCGGATAAGCGGTAGACAATGAATGAATGAATGGCAATGGACTGTCAGATACAAGATTTATCAGACAAAGATTTCAGAACAAAGAAAAGCCATGCTGATTGATGTGGAAGCATATTGGATTCTCACATGATGCTGTGTGACTAATACACAGCATTCATTCTGCTTTTTCCAGGATATTAATCACTGTAGTGTATATTTAGTCATTTAGTTTTTATTATTTTGAAAATGAGAAAATAGAGCAAACACAAAAATAATCATTAGATTGGATTCATCAGAAGTGTCTACATGAACAAGAGATTGGACAGAATTCCTTTGAGAGCTAGCAACAGTAGAATTAAGACCAGTCTTGCACTCACCTCTAGCAGGGATCAATAAATCCATCCCTGAAAGATCTAATCAGCTCCTCATTCTACATGGAACTGGATTAAACATCTTTCCTGGGATGGTGCTGGTAATCTACAGATCCCTTGATTTGTCTGTTTAGATATGTTGTATGGTTGTTTCTGGCTTTCACTGATTTGATTTGCTTTCATTTTCAGTTACCTTTATGGCACCTTTGGAGTGCTCTCACTTGATTTAATGCATTTACATCATAGTGATTTACTGTTCCCCACTGACGTCTGCATCTGATACAGCAACTGAGCCTTTTAAAAGGAGAATGAAGACAGAGCAGTTCTTCAGTGGAAATGAGCTATAGCATGCCTTAGGGCTGAAGCAGTTATAACTCACGCAGATGGAAAAATATCTGCTTTATATACATCCAGCGAGATGCGGTATAAAAGGCTGTACATGGGCCCCAAGCCACTAGGGGGCTGTGTTATAAATCAGGATTTTTATTTCTACATAAACATCTGAAAAGATTAGAACAGTGAGTCTAATTCTCTTGTTTTGTTTATAGACTGAAGATATTTGGATTTGAGAGTCAAAGATTGGATTTTTATGTAGATATGTAGATGGAACCAGGTTAGACTGATTGTTTAAAGAACCTGCTCTTGGGCTGAACCCTGGGTTTCGCTTGTGAAGAATACCTTTGTTTGTAAAAAGGATAAACCAACATGGGGGGCACAGTGGCTTAGTGGTTAGCACGTTTGCCTCACACCTCCAGGGTTGGGGGTTTGATTCCTGCCTCCGCCGTGTGTGTGTGTGTGGAGTTTGCGTGTTCTCCCCGTGCCTCGGGGGTTTTCTCCGGGTACTCCGGTTTCCTCCCCCAGTCCAAAGACATGTGTGGTAGGTTGATTGGCATCTCTAAATTGTCCGTATTGTCCGTAGTGTGTGATTGTGTGTGCGTGTGCATGTGTGTGTGTGCCCTGTGATGGGTTGGCACTCCGTCCAGGGTGCATCCTGCCTTGATGCCCAATGACGCCTGAGATAGGCACAGGCTTCCCGTGACCCGAGTATAGTTCGAATAAGCGGTAGACAATGAATGGTTTATTAATCTTTATAGATGATGTAACTCATGATGGTTGCAGCAGAATAAATACAGAAGTCTATAGAAACATTCTGTTGGTCAAGAGAAATGTATTCAATCTAACTGGGAGGAACTTTATCATGCAACAATAAAGCTAATACAGTGACCTGAAACACAATGCCAACACAACAATGGACTTCATTATGGGAAGGTTTTGAGCAGAACTGTACTCCTGAAGAGGAGACTAATGGAGACAGTTATTGCAAGCAAAATATATGCAACAAATATTAAGTGTTATTTAATTCCATTTAATTAAGACTGTCTGTTCCAAAACATTTGCCTAATTTTTTTTTTTTTTTTTACCTTTTTTTGCCTACTTTTCATAGGTCAACCAGAACTATTAGCACCCTTCACTATTTCCTCCCCCACCCCAAACTGGGTTAGCAAAGAATATATTAAATCTGTACATGTGGGTAACACTTTCAGTTTAGACCACAAGTTTTAGGTTCCCTAAAATGGAGATTTCTGTTCCTAAAACCAATTTTCTCGATTTGCATGTATGGACGAGTCTATGTTATCCGTCTTGAAATATTGATGTACAGTCAAATCTTGCAAAACACCCTGCTCTGTACTTCTTAGAATTTATGATCTCATCATTCTTCACAAGAGTAGCGCTTGCCACAAAACAGCCCAAAAACATCAGTGATCCATAATATCATATTACTATACTGCATTGTATTGCATACTGCATTTTGTAGTCTAGTCTCTTATTCCAAGCAACGTATTCATACTGCTATTTTACCCCCATGTTTATGTTGGTCACATCAGCATCTGTCTCATCACCTTAGATAAAATCCACTCACTGCACAAACTGCATCATTGGCTCTTTACTCCACTGATCTCTGTTCATGCTCAAATTTGTTGGGAAATAATCTCAGGGAAATGTGGTTCTGTTCTTGTTGTTTCTAGTTGTAAAATGTATTTTATTGGGTCATTAAATATTTTAAACCTTTCTAAGCTGTGACTGTATAGACTACGTAGACTCTCTACTCTGTTTTGATTATAATGTGAAAACGCTGAAGCATTGCAAACATTATGATTGCTGGTATCAAATCTTGAGAAGTGCACACTAAGCTATTCAGGATTTACACACCTTTAGGCAGACTGGCTGCATTTACTGTTGTTATACTGGCTCCTTACACAAGGCACAATTATGGTTTCAACTGAACTTCATCAGATTATACATTTTAAAGATATTGTTTTTTTCATATTAATTCATAACATCTTACCTTGAGCTCAAAATCTCTGAGCCTGATCTCAATTGCAGAGTGCATTTCAGTGACTTCCTGCTGAAGCGTCAGGATTTCCTGTCCTCCAGCAGTGACATCTCTGGAGAGCTTGGCTATGGTGGCATCACACCTAGTAGCACAAAAATAGCCTTAAATTAATGCTTCAAAAGACCTGGAATGTCATGTTTCAAGGATTTCGTAACACTAGTACTAAATTTGTGCTTAAGACTGCCCATACACACAGGAACACTGGTATCATAAGTGCATACACAGCTGTAAGTAATAGTCATTGATAAATGCCACACATTCTAAATTTATGTGCTTGTGCACAACCAGACTAATTTGCATTCTCACTTGGTGTCTGTGCCTGACCTCACTAATGCTCTTGTGGCTTTATAGGCACAAATTCGTGCAGTTCTAGTCTAGCCTTTCCAGAACAGTGGAGGCTGTTATAGCAGCCAAACAGGGAACAGCCCTGTGTTAAAGCCTATGTTTTAGAACAGATTGTTCAAGCATACATCGTTGTAATGGTCAGATGTCCACATACTTTAGGCCATATGTTGTGTGTGTACATTGTATGTGACTATTGACATTGGTATTTTACGTTCTTGATACCTGGCCACTCTACCACGAAGATCTCCAACCACAGCCAAGTTCTTATGATCCAGGCTTTGAACTGCAAAAGTTGTCCCTGATGCTATACTGTCTCTCTGAACAATCTGTGCCTCCAGCACCTATGAGTAACAGTTAATATTATTACAAAAGTAATAGTAAGTAACTGGCTGCACATTTTTAGGTCACTTTGCTAAATAAATTGGTTTGTAAGTAATGTCACTCATTTTGCAACCAATGATGCGTAGACACTGATTTATGTACTTAATCCCTTTTTATGCATTTTCCAATTTGTCTTAGCTAAATTAGAATTAGAGTGAGAAATTGTGGCAATGTGACCCATGACCTGTTCTCCTCCACATAATTAATTAGCCATTTCTTAATTGATTATTCTTAAGAAACTGAATATACGCTAACTGTTAGTAGGTACTGGTATACCTGAATGTCCTTGCTGAGCTGTTTGACAATATTTGTGATGATATGTATGTGGTTCTCTAGAAGTTTCCTTGCAGATGCCTCCATTAAAACAGATCCTTGGGTGGCATGCAGACTGTTGACTACATCCTCTTTGATCCTGAAGGCTGTCTCTAGCAAAGTGGCCAGGGTTTGTTCTGGTCTGCTCATCTCCATATATGCTGGCCTTTGTGAACAGACAAATATAGTTTTGTAATTTACAACAGAGCATTTAAAATCATTGATAAATATTATACTTATCTGTTGAGAGGGGAACTTTGATAGATAGATAAATAGATAGATAGATAGATAGATAGATAGATAGATAGATAGATAGATAGATAGATAGATAGATAGATAGATAGATAGATGGTGAGGATTTACTATAATCTACTATATACAGATCTTAGAATTACAGTCTATCATAAGTTATGTTTTCCTTTTTTGCACATATAAAAAATTTCCCCATCCAAAGTCATTGACAGCAACAGCCAAAGAATGTAAGAATGTTCCCAGGCCTCTGCACACATGTTAATATTTTCAATTAGAGAGCATGGCTGTCTGGTCTAAACATCTTAATAAGCTAAGAGGCACAACGTGCTATGGGAAATGTTTCCATTAAACTCTATTAAATTTGTGAAGAACCCCTGAAGACCTCCACAAATCACATGAGTCACTGATTAGCTGCTGTTTTGGTGTCATGTCGATGATCTCAGTGCATTAGTGCTTTTTTAATAGTGGCCTAATCAAATAACTCAAATGCCATGGATTCAACATGGGTCACAATATAATCACTGTCAGAGCTCTGAAGCCAGACAACTTGATTTCAGGGCTTTATTAGCACCCTGATTCTAGTATTTCTGTGCATACTCTTTATAGTGGTGTTACACAATGGATGTATGTCATATTTTTTTTTTTTTTTTACAAGCAATTGCACAGTAGTACAAAATCAGTCTAATCTGCATTTAAGGAAATCATGTAGCCAAAGTCTGCCATCTTGAAAAAGTATAGATAGGGAGGAAGGTTGTTGAGGAAGAGTTTGCAAAAATGGTTTACAAATGTTGCAAACCTACCGCCTTTACATGAGTTTACTCTTATACTCTTAAATTTACATACACAATGAAAAAGACAAAAAATTTATTCAGCAAAAAAAAGTCCATGGTTCAATTTTTATAATACGGATAAACGTGGTAAAATACTGTATGTTAAGATATTAAAAATCATGTCTATGTCCTGTCCAGACCTTTTCATAACTTTTGAACAGTTTTGGATCATCGTAATTACAGAAATTTCTGTGGATTCATTTTCTCTTTTTTTTCTATCCAAAAATCATGGTCAGTAGAAACATTTCCACTGAAACGTAAAATAATATCCTAAACATTTATTCACAATGTAATACTGTGGCCTTATTTACATACATCAGTATACTGTTATTGGCATGTGTCCTCACCACGATACTGATTGCTTTGTAGCGTTGGTAGTGTAGCAGATCAAGATTTTAAGGTTTTAAATACTTTTGAATAAAGGGGATTCATTTTCATTTGGCCAGAACAATGTCTCTAGCTTGCTAAGCTGGCTCAGTATTATTTGTTGTCCTAAAATTGCAGAATGTACCTTTAGAACAGACAAATAAAAAGTATAAATTGAAGACATTAGACTTTTACGATAACATTTATAGACCTACTGTTCAAAATCAGTCCTATATGGCTGTAAAGCTGTCTCGTTGGTTCCGTTGTCCACTCTTTCCACCTTTTGGCATCAGAGTTCTCTGTGAATAACAACATTCCTTCATGATAATATTGTTAAAAACCACATTAGCCTGAAGTTAACTACTATTCTGTAGTAAACAAAAAAGACTTCTGCCAAAACTGAATTTTAAGACATTTTAATACACAGCACTTGCCTCAAATTGTTTCTCCTCTGCCCCGTGTAACTCTTGTTGTTTAATCTGATCTCTTAGCTACTGCTCTGTGGGTGTGAATCTACCTGACAACCACTTACACTAAATAACATTACAAGGTGAATTAAAAGAGAAGGTGAAAGGACATGTCAACATATTTTGATTAATGATTCAAAACTACACTGCCATGTGTTGTGAACAAGATAAACAGTTTAGAGTTGAGGCAGGTGTCTTTGCCATACTCGCTACCTTCTCATTAGTGTGCTGCTGATTCCCCTGGTGTATACCAGCACCATTCTCATTATTAAGGGTTTTCATACCGTCACAGTCTGTTTCACACTCATATGGTTTAAAAAATAAGCTGCAATAGGGAGTTAATTCCCTCCTTAGAGAAATTAAACTCATTTGCTTTTGTTTTATTCCTTAAAGCATATGACACTGGCATTGTTCCAATGGGGAAGTGATGTAATGGACTTCCCCAGGTGGGGTCAAGATATTTCAACTGTATATAGCGTTTCTTGATTTTGAAATGTAAGCACCACTAAAGTGTAATGTCCTTAGCTGGAGTATGTCAGAGGCTTTACAATCCATGAGAAATTGCCTTTAATTTGACTCATTTGGATCATTTGATTGGCCACTTGATGAAAATCCCATGTAAGTTTAATCAAAAGAACAGGTAACTTCTGACAAACCTCTAGTGTGATTTTCTTTAAACTTCTCCCTATTTCCAGTCACATTACTGAGGCTACTCACATTACAAATAAGATACATACACATTAATCACACTGATAGACATAAAACTATACACCGATCACAAAGCTACATCTTTTCTATGATTTAAGCCAAAACATGTTCATAGATTTCAATGTCACTGATATGCTTCTGCATAACTATTGAAAGGTCAGCAAGCAGTTAGAACTGTATGAGAGATCAGAGTTTTATTCTAGAAATTTATCATTCAAAAGTGTTTGCTGTCAGGACTATGCAATGCTGTTCCTTAACCTTGCAAACTGCTACCATTGTACCAAGCATCATTAGATCCTTAGCATGACTTATGATTATAGGGGTAGTTCCTGTAAAGAAGAAGCACAAGTTGTATTTTAATGGAATATGCTATTTATATCTCTTCATCGCAGACTTTACCTAATGTCATCTATGACTTATTGGACTTCTGGTTTGAGCACCTACTGTAGACAATCATAATGGGAAAGGAGTAGCTTAGAAAGGTAAAGTTTATTGGTTATACGAATTAAAAATGTTTCTGACATAAAATACCTTTTCTTTATTAGCTGAAATAGCCAGTACAAAACTAAAGGATCAGATACCAAGGTCTTGGTTTATCAACTGGGACTGGGATTAGGGGAAACTCATTCATTCATTGTCTACCACTTATCCAATCTAATCTCAGGTCACGGGGAGCCTGTGCCTATCTCAGCCATCATTGGGCATCAAGGCAGGATACACCCTGGACGGAGTGCCAACCCATCACAGGGCGTGCACACACACTCTCATACTACAGACAATTTAGAGATGCCAATCAACCTACAATGCATGTCTTTGGACTGGGGGAGGAAACTGGAGTACCCAGAGGAAACCCCCAAGGCACAGGGAGAACATGCAAACTCCACACACACAGGGCGGAGGCGGGACTCGAACCCCCAACCCTGGAGGTGTGAGGCAAACGTGCTAACCACTAAGCCGCCATGCCCCGGTTAGGGGAAACTTTTCCCCTAAATTGAACAGTGTTTCCCTGTCAGAAAGGGAAGAAAGGTCTTCTCAGTAGTGTCCCTTTAGAAATGCTAAAACACTTGATTGATTTATACAATGGACCATTGAATAACAGCTGAAGAACTTTTTTGTAGTGTAAATTCTCATTTTTTCCGAAGCAGCCCACTCCTTTGATATTTAGATTTTGTTTAAGGTGTGTTATTAGATAGACAAATAGCAGATGTTGTCCGGGAGGAGGCGTCCGACAATACTTAATGTTGCAGTTCAATTCTGTTTCTCATTCGCAGCGATGTCGTTTTGCGACTCACTTTCCTCATTCGACTCGTTCGACCCATAGATTTAAATGAATCGAACTATTCACGAGTGATTCACCACTCTCGCGTTTGTATATGTGAATCGACTCGTCTGACTCACTAAAAAAAGAGTCATTCGAAAAGAATCATTTGAGAATCTCCCATCACTGGAGTCATTTGGAAATTTCAACCTTGCGGTGGAGAAGCCGTTAAAGTGGACGAGGATGAGGATGATGAAGGGTGAATAACCTACCGGACTCCTTACTTTTATATAGCTATATATTCATGAAACTGGAGATGCACGTTCTGAACATATTATTAGAAAGCTTATAAAATTTACAAAGTGAGCTCTTACAGGAACAAGCGACTCGTGTGCATGGTGTTAAGTATCAGGGGTCTGTTTAAGATTTGCTTATTGACGCTTGTGTAATATAGATTACTTAAGAGTAACCTCCTCTACAGCTTCCTCGACAATATGTTTTGCCTCACACACACACATACACACACACAGATGAGAGGAACTATGTTTGCGTTATAGCCAGCTTATCGCCTCGTTTAAATCAGTGAGTGGTTAAGAAGAGTTCCTCTTGTATCGAGCGCTTCTTTTGGATTGGCGGACCGGTCCGGTGACATTGGCGACGCCGTGCGCTCAACAGACTGGCGGGCTGCTGCTCGGGGACTATGGAGGAGAAAGCGAAGGGTGACAGCGGCAAGGAGCAAGACGCGACCTCCACATCTTATCAGCGGAGGATATGGAAGAATTTCCAGGAAAGGTCAAAACCGTTTTTGAGCCCTAAACTGGGCTCGGAAAGACGCAGCGCGGACGGCAAGAAAGAGAGCGGCTTGTGGATGTTCAAACGGAAAAAGAAACCGGTTCTGGACCGAATCTTTTCATCCTCTCAGCCGAACCTGAGCAGCTCGAATCCTGCGTCTCTGCAAGGCGACAAAGCGGAACCGAAATGCAGTGAAGGAGCAGGGAAGCCACCGCTCGCTGCTGTGGAAGGAGCTGCAGCAATGGCACACATTTACACACACGAGGTTTCGGTGTCGGCCCACAGCAGCCCACGGCTCAGTGTGGCTCATTTAACTGCGACTCAGCCCAAAAGCTCGTCCTTGGGCTCGGCGTGCTTCGAAAAGCTGGTACTGGACTCTGCGGCCGCTTCCGGTCAGGGCGAGCTGAGCAAAAACGCCAGCGATTCGGTAAGTGTAGGGGTCTAAAAACTGTGTATGGATGTGCATGAAAGAGTCACATTACACCAATTTATTCCGTTATTCGTTTCCTAGAACCAAACAAAAACAAGTTTCTTATTCAGTAAAAAAAAAAAAAGTTCTGAGCACGATTCATTGTTGTAACGTACATCAAAAAACATTTCACAACACATGTTTATTCTCGACTTTATCCTCATCATCAGGCCCAAAGTTAAATGGAATATAGGGGTTACTGGTTATTTATCCCACACTGAGCAGTGGTTTGAAACCTTTCGCCCAAAATTAGGAAGAGGAGGTGATGGATGACCATTGTGTGGTGCTGATGTTGCACTCATGCCAATACTGACAGTTACTAGGAAAGAGGCCAGTATGTATCAAACATAACCTACAGACAGAAGTACTGCTTATGCTGAACTGTGTATTGCACAAACGTAACAAAAATTAAGCTTATTAAGTATTTTTAGTTCCTTTCACTAAAGTTTTAGATTAGTGTTATCCCATCCTCCCATCTCTGGATAACGTAATGACATTATTAATAAAACTAGACACTTCTTTTGAAGACACAAGAATGCTTCCTGCTTTCTCAGCAACTCCGAAGTGGCTGCCAAACTCAAAGAACTTTGTAAGCTCAGTGGTTGTCACTTTGAGGTGTTAACCGAGCACTTTTGTCTTTGTCATCGTCAACCTCTGTTCCTGTGTGTGACATGCCTGGCTTATTTCATTTGAGCCTAAAAGCGTAGCAGTCACACAGTGCTCTCTAATAACACACTCAAATGCACTGTAGGCCTGAGTCATTAAAATAATTCTCACTCAGTAATTCAAACTTGGTCATTTTAGTGAATGAATGAATTCACTTGATAATCTTGATAATCATCTGTAATGCATTTAAACTGCAACTGCTTCCCACTTCTCTGCATGATCCTATAATGGGGTCGTTACAACTTATGGAATAAAAGAGCTGATGCACTCAAAATGTTGAACAGATTCCTGTGCACTGTGTATTTCTCCAACCAGCTAAACAATTATGCTCTAGTTAGATTGTAAACAATAGAGAATTAAAGTGTTCTCATACTGCCATGGACAACTTAGCCTTTTATGAACTGTTATTTCTTATGTTAATGTTAATTACATATGAAAGTATAGTTCATAAAAAGCAGCTAAACCCTAGCAATAACAAAAGGAATTATAAATGGAATTATAAAATACAAAAACCTGTTTTATCATATGATCTAATTATGACAAATTATTCTATTGACTTAAACAGATATTATAACAGTTCGTTTGCTAAAATATAAACCACCATAAACCACTATCAGGTTCCTTTGGTTTCTCCATAAGGATTTTATAAGGAGTAACATGAATATAGTAGATATATGATCATGAAAAATGAAAGCACACCCTCCTCCAATTCTGTTATTATTCATCAGGGCCTAAATAAAAAAAGTTTATGGTCCTCACCAGCTTTAAAATGATTCCAAATAAAAACCCTGACATGACGACAAAAAGCATGTAGTATGTAGTAATTTTTTACCAAAAGATAACCCGATATTCACAAAGCACCACAGCATCTGGATTAGATTGAGGTCTGGACTTTCTATCACTTAGATTTTTTTCTTGGTTAGTCATAGAGACATCGAGTTTCTATTGTTCTTGCAATCATTGTCCTGTTGCATGACCCAATTCTGGCCTAGTTTAAGCTGCTGGACAGATGGCCTCACATTTGTCTCAAGAATATTATGTTGTAAAATGGAGTTGTCATATTCTTGTCTCAATAACTGCAAGTTTCCCAGGTCCTGTGGCTGCAAAAAAAGCCCAAATCATCACCCCCTCACTGCTATGCTTGACAGTTGGTATGAGGTGTTTGTGATATGCTGTGTTTTGGTTAAATATGGCACTGTACATGATGACCAAACCTCTCCACCTTGGTCTCATCAGTCAATTAAATATTTTTACAGAATCTTTGTGGTTTGTTTAGATGCAATTGTTCAAATCTAACTTGTGCACCATATTCCTTTTGGAGTGAAGCGGCTTATAAAACATCTTTTATAAAGCCTACTGTCTTGAAGATTCCCCATTTGTAAAGTCATCATTCTCACTGTAGACTGGTAAATTTCAAATTGTTGGGAGATGTCCTTATAACCCTTCCCTGATTGCTGAGCAACAACACTTGCTTCTTTGAGATCATGGCTGTCTTTTCTTCTCGACATGATGTAGACACACACCTGAGGGATCCAGAACAATAAACTGCCAGGAGTTCTGCTTTTATAGAGCTAGTCACACTTCTTGATAATTAACTAATCTTTTAAACATTTCATTAGTAACACCTAGCTGCTAATTATTCCTTTAATGATCAAGGAAGTAGGAATTGTGCACTATTTTTTTCCCACCTGTTTTTTTTTAAAAGTTGGTTTACTTGGGGGCAGTGGTGGCTCAAGTGGTTAAGGCGCTAGGTTGTTGATCAGATGGTTGGGGTTCATGCCCCAGCACCACCAAGCTCCACTGTTGGGCAATTGAGCAAGGCCCTTAACCCTCTCTGCTCCAGGCTCGTTAACTAAATGTTTACAATGAACATTTGGCTATTTACTGAAGCCATGTAGCCACCAGCAGAACACATTAGGTCCAAGCTGACATTTAGACCTACTTTTTTTTTTTGAGATTTGGATTAAACTTTTAATTTCAATTCATGTGACCCTAATAGGCTAATAGCTAAAAGAATTCAATAATAAATATAAAAAACCTATCAATAGGTTAAAATTTCCAGTACTATAACAAAATAAACTCCTTTAACTCGCAGGATCTCTCACACAGGATCTGTTACTGGGTCTGGACTTTCGTTCCTCTATAATGATATACATGTACTTTATTAGTTGTACTGTACTTCCTGAATAGTTCATTAACATTAAATGCTGTGTTTTAAGCCTTATAACAAAAGAATATTTACCCAGTTAGGTGCCAAACATAACAAACATTCTCTCTCTACATGAATAAATCTATAATTTCTCTGTATCTCTGCCATGCACTTGGGCACTTTATGTAATATTCATCATTATGCTTCTTCTGAACTGACCTCTTTAAAAAAAAATGTGTCACTTGAGAGAGAGAGAGAGAGAGAGAGAGAGAGAGAGAGAGAGAGAGAGAGAGAGAGAGAGAGAGAGAGAGAGAGGAGAGAGAGAGAGAGAGAGGATAGTTGGTGTCAAACTCAATGTACTGTTTACTCATTGGTTAAAAACAAGGCAGGTACACACTTATAAAGTGGTGTTGACTGCACGAGGTCAGAAGTGAACGCTCGGATCAGGTCTGCCATCACTGCCATTTATTGTCATCACATTTTTATTGCATGCAGTTGAAATTTCACCAAGGCCATATGGACACAGACATCCTTTTTCGCTAAGTGTTTATATTGCAAGAACTTTGTCAAGAGGGCTCCATCCGGCTTTTGGCTTCGTGTCGTAATGTTGTATTTTCTGTATTTCAGGACAGCCAGTTACATCACAAGTAGAAATATTTCTATTTCCAGCTTTGCGTGATAGCAAAAGCCTGTGTTACAGTTTTACTTGTGATGTATGACAGCTAATACTCAACAGCTTCCTGTGACAGTTTACAGTTTGCTGTTAGTAAGAGGGCCTGTGTGGTAAATCTTGCACACATGTACCATTTAACTCTGTTCGTAGAGCTCATGATGTCTTCATTCAGCCAACCCATGGCCTGATTCTGTCCTTGCCTCAGGAATCTGTTTTGAAGTTATTCTCTCTGGTGTCCTGACACACATGCTGCTCTAATAGAAACTCTCACTCACTCAAAGCTTCTCCATTCATAAAATATATACAGTGTCCAAAACACAGTGAAAATCTGGGATTTTAGTTTTCCTTTATAATTGGAAATAAACAGAAGATTAAAACATTTTTTTATAATAAATATTTATAAAAAGCAGGGGTGTGGTGGCTTGGTGGTTAGCATGTTTGCCTCACACCTCCAGGGTTGGGGGTTCGATTCCTGTGTGTGTGTGTGTGTGTGTGTGTGTGTGTGTGTGTGTGTGTGTGTGTGTGTGTGTGTGTGGAGTTTGCATGTTCTCTCTGCCCCTCTGGGGTTTCCTCCCCCAGTCCAAAGACATGCATTGTAGGTTGATTGGCATCTCTAAATTGTCCGGAGTGTGTGAATGAGAGTGTGTGTGCCCTGTGATGGGTTGGCACTCCGTCCAGGGTGTATCCTGCCTTGATGCCCAATGACGCCTGAGATAGGCACAGGCCCCCCGTGACCCGAGAATAGATCGGATAAGCGGTAGACAATGAATATTTATAAAAAGGATTTTAATGTTCAATATCTTGAATATTAAATGTTCTAAATTCTGTACTATTCCTATGTACTAGGTCTGCGATTTTCCTCATGCCTTATCTCTTCTACTGAAGCCTGTGTTCATAAGACATTTCACTGGATTTGCATGCAAAATAGAAGAGTTTTCACTAGTGGACATTAACTTTAGTGAAAAAAGGAAAAAAAAAAACATGGTAATACTTGTTTGTGCCGTTAGTGTGTTCATGTCATCAGAGTCTTGTCATGTTAGACGACGCACATTATTATTCAATTCCATTCTTCAGACATAGTTAGAAGCGGTTTTACAGAAATCCAGATGTAGACTGTAGATTGCAGCTGTAGATTTAGATCCCTAACAAACAAGCCAGATGTGCCAGCAGCACGGAAAATGCCTCTGAGAGGCTATGAGGAGGCAACCGTTATGAGACTTCATCCTCTACTGGGTGACACCAAATAGCAACTTTATAAATCATTATAGTAAACAGTTGCAGAAAGGTAAACTCAGACAGTATTATGTGTGTTTAAGGTTGTTCAGTGTGAGCTTGAGGATGAAGATGAAGTCCTGGGATAAGCACAGGACACAGTTTCTTATGTTTCTTTCATGTTTCAGTTCTTTGACTATACAAATCTACAGTACAGTGTTCAGGTGAGGTTTATGGTAGTGGAAATCATTATGATTTGCTTCAAAGACACTCCCCCCCTTGTTATATGCACAAAACAAGAAGCTTTCTTCTTTAATCGTTTTAATGTCCTGCTGGAAGTTTGATTGAGTCATGTTTGTCACATGTAGCCTATAAGTTAATAAGCTAAAGGATTTTTTTGTCTCTCTGGGGAAAACTTTAAAGAGTGTTTCCTTATCAGGGATATAGAACATATCTAGAAAGCTATGAAAGAACCCTTTGATGGATCTTTGAAGCTGATTTTATATAAACAACATGCAAAAGCTCATGTAAATTCTCTTAATCCAGGAACAAAGGTCAAATTCTACCATCTATGTCGATCTGGCGTGCATAATTCCTTAATGTGGATGTATGAGTATATAAAGTGAGCACAAAAATGAATTGAGAAAGCTGAAAAATCTGTCCTTGGTAATTTAACAGAGCCGATTTTTGAATGCTATCTTCGTCACGTTTCCTCTTCCTCCGAGAGCAGTAAACCACAGTGGGCCGACCACCCACTTTACTTACTCAGACTCATGCGCTCTGGCTGAATAAAAGCATAATGCTTTGCTCACTGTGTCTTCACGACTTAATGATCTTTCCCAGCAGCCCTGGAGGCTTGTGATGATAATAAAAAGACACCTAAAATGGAGGATGTGCTGTTTGTAGGCTGCTTGTTATAGTCTGACTCTTCTAGGCGGAGCTAAAAATGTCTGTACCATATCCTGATGGAGGAAATGCTGAGGAGGTGTTAGTTGGTTCAGGGCATTTCATTCTGTTGAAGCTGAAGGCGTGTTGGCCTCTGTTGTATGATCCTTGTTTGGAGGCATGAGCTCAATGAGCTCAACCAGTGTGCTCAATGGAAGTTGTGAGTTAACATGTGATTTAACAGTTGTGTTGTTGAGCTTCAGTTTTATTTGGACTATTAAATCATAACACTTTACATAGAAATTTAATTAAGAACCCTTTTACAGACCTGGGATTATAATTACACCAAGAGATTACTCTTTGATAAAGTTTAATAAACGCTGTGGGAAAATCAAAGTTATAATAATAATAATAATAATAATAATAATAATAATAATAATAATAATAATAATGATAATAATAATAAAATCTTCTTCTTCTTCTTCTTTCGGCTTTTCCCTTCAGGGGTCGCCACAGCGAATCATCTCTCTCCACCTATCCCTATCTTCTGCATCCTCAACACTTGCACCCACTAGCTTCATATCCTCATTTATTCCATCCATATACCTCCTCTTTGGCCTTCCTCTTTGCCTCCTGCCTGGCAGCTCCATGTCCAACATTCTCCTACCAATATACTCACTCTCCCTCCTCTGAACATGTCCAAACCATCTTAATCTGGCCTCCCTAACTTTGTCCCCCAATCGTCCAACATGAGCTGTCCCTCTGATGTACTTGTTCCTAATCCTGTCCAATCTTGTCACTCCCAAAGAGAACCTCAACATCTTCAGCTCTGCTACCTCTAGCTCTGACTCCTGTCTCTTCCTCAGTGACACTGTCTCTAAGCCATACAGCATGGCTGGTCTCACCACTGTCCTGTACACCTTCCCCTTGATTCTCGCTGATATTTTCACACAGAACTCCCGACACCTTTCTCCACCCATTCCAACCTGCCTGCACTCGCTTCTTTACCTCTTTCCCACACTCTCCATTACTCTGGACTGTTGACCCCAAGTACTTAAACTCCTGTACCTTCTTCACCTCTTCACCCTGTAACCTTACTGTTCCACTTCCCTCCCTTTCATTCACACACATGTACTCAGTCTTACTACGACTGACTTTCATTCCTCTTCTCTCCAGCGCAAACCTCCACCTCTCCAGGTTTTCCTCCACCTGCTCCCTGCTCTCACTACAGATCACAATGTCATCTGCAAACATCATTGTCCAAGGAGAGTCCTGTCTGACCTCCTCTGACAACTGGTCCATCACCATAGCAAACAGGAAGGGGCTCAGAGCCGATCCCTGATGCAGTCCCACCTCCACTTTGAACTCCGCTGTCTGACCTACAGCACACCTCACCACTGTCCTGCTCCTCTCATACATGTCCTGCACCACTCTGACATACTTCTCTGCTACTCCTGACTTCCTCATACAGTACCACAGCTCTTCTCTTGGCACCCTGTCATACACTTTCTCCAAGTCTACAAACACACAGTGCAACTCCCTCTGACCATCCCTATACTTCTCCATCAAAATCCTCAGAGCAAAAATTGCATCTGTTGTGCTCTTTCTGGGCATGAAACCATACTGCTGCTCACAAATTTCCACTACCTTCCTTAACCTAGCTTCCACTACTCTTTCCCATAGCTTCATTGTATGGGTCATCAACTTTATCCCCCTATAGTTACTGCAACTCTGCACGTCACCCTTATTCTTAAAGATCACCCTTATTCTTAAATAATAATAATAATAATAATAATAATAATAATAATAATATCCTGTATCTTCTGTTACAACATATTAATCATACTGAGCTCTAATGATAAACTATACAGATTGGCTTAGAAAAAATTCTAATTTTATTTTATAAATATTGCAACGTAGCATGTCTTTTTGCAAAATAATTTGCTTATTAAACTGAAATGAGGTATCATGCTCTCTCTCGCCGCTGTGGCCCAGATTACATTCCTGGGCAGGGAACCAACCCAGCCACCGAAAGGTTAACTCTCAGTGCCAGTCCCAAGCCTGGATAAAATAGGAGGGTTGCTTCAGGAAGGGCATCCGGCGTCAAACCTGTGCCAAATCCAAATATGTGGATCAGATGATTCTCTGTGGCGATGATTCTGAACAGGGAGCAGTCGAAGGACAACAACAACAAAAGCTGAAATGAGGTCTATTTGGCATCTCTTATTTTTTATTTTCACTATTGCATAAAAACCACTTCACCCTTTGAAAAAAAAAGAAAAGAACGATAGACCTCTGTTTGGTTTAAAGCATGACACTGTCGTTATTGTTGATCCTCAGACACGATGAAAGCTTTGTGTTGTGCTTTTATTTCTTTGCTTTTTGCATTAATGTCTTCCAGATGAAAGACAGAAGAAATGTTATATGAATATACTGGACCTAAACACAACACAATTAAATACGACAAAATGACAACAATAGTCTGATGTCCACTGTCATTTTCATCCATGAATTTAGGCACAGCAACAAAGAATGAACAGATACTAAATATTTGCACCAGAAAGGGATCTCTGTTAAAGCTGTTTAGCATGTAAATAAACCAAATCCATTTCCACTTCAATGAAAACTGGACTAGTGATTACTGTGCCTTTTAATACACAAATAAATACGCTAAGGAAATCAATAATTTTTTTTTACTCCAATAAGCAAAGTTGTAGCTGTGTATGTAGAACATTACATGTACGATTACTATTTTAAATGGAAGTGTGCATGAGTGGGTTGTTTTCGTGTTTGATCCGTGCCAGAAAACCACCATCTTGTTGGCAGTGTCTGTCTGCTGCAGCAAGACTCCTGTATCCTGCGATTGGAGATGTGTGGGAATGTGCAGAGAGTATCTGTTGCTCAACACTATATTTATTGGGACACCTAGTTCACCAAGAGATGTAATTATTGTAGAAAGCCTGTGCCTCCTCAACATAATTAGCTTAAAGTCTCAGCATTGACCTGACTGTGAATAATGTGGCTGAATATCTTGACAGTTCTCAGGAGATAGAGAGAGCGGATAGACACAGGACAGTTCATAATCATGCCAGTGGCTGTTATTAATCCTGATGTTGCATGTGGGATGACAAGCTTAAATCCATATCAGTGTACAGAAAGAGAGGGGGAGCGAAACGTTAGAGTTGTCAAAATTCGACGATTTGGTCTCATGCGTCCAGTTAAAAGGCAACAAATAAAGTGATGCACGCATCATAAATAAATAATTATCAAAAAAAAATCAGATACTTTTAAAATAGTCCTTTTCTAGTTAGCCAGGTCAGTCGTTTGCTAGAATCATGTCAGCAGAATCGGTGGTATTGTCAAATGTCGAGGTGTTGCGTTATGAACAGTGGCACTGCTCTGGGCGTTAAGACAGTGTAGCAAGGGGTTACAGTGTGGTCTTGTTAACATTTTTGACAAAACCCATCTCTCTCTCGCTTCTGCTTTAAGAAAGCGAGTGTGTGACAGTGTGTGCTGTTGCTTAGCAACCAGTGTACACTTGTGTATGTGTAGCTGGGCAGCTGGCTAGCTCAAAAAGAGTTGACTACTTATACCAGAGTGCAGATCAGAGTCATCAATGCTAAAACAAAGTAGTTTTTCACCGTCATAATAATAATGACTATTAATGAAATAATGATTGCTGAGTCGGTACACTTTAATCCAAAGAACTAGACTAGGCCTGGTTTCTTTTATCTGTAGTTTTAATCTGGGAATTGTGTTGAACCGTGTGGAAGCCTGAGGGATACACTGCTACTAAACATGACTCTTTGACAGAATAGTCTTAGATAGCTGTTTACACACACACACACACTCACACACTCAGTGCACACTCAGTTTATGACATTACATTTATACTGCTTTTCCCTCTGACAGTTCCTGCTCTTTGCTAAGGTTAAATAAATGTTTCATAGTATAAGTGCTAGTATTAAAAGAAATAGGACACATTTTGACACAAGTACATGTAGAGATTTTGAAGAGCACTATGCCACTGCTTAGGTTTCAAGCCATTTATGAAGCTGTAAAAAAAAAGAAGAATCTTGCAATGTGTCAAACGACACATGTGATACTGCAGAGCATGTGTTCCCTGTTTAGTTCTGAGCTCAGGTTACTGTGTATTTTTTTTATTTCTATCTACTGTTTATTCAGGATTCTTCAACTTCATCTGTCTGCTAGCTACAGGGCATAGAGCTTCCGATATCTTTTACACACTTTTCTGGCTCTCTGCACCTCTGTTTACCAGTCTGCATAGGTAAAACAAGATTTTACCAGCAAAATGTGAGCATTTGTGGAGGAAGATGTAGTCACTGGTGTGTAAGATGTTCTCAGAATCTCATACCTAAAAATGATTGTGTTTTTTTCTGAAGCAGTCAGTGGTGAGTAAATGAGATAACCTCAAACATTATCGAGGGGCTACAGGAAAATTCTTTGGAATCTTGGTGAAGAAAGTATTCGTATAGGAGAATATCTATACAATAAAAGACAGCCTCCATGCTTCCTTCAGCCATATATTTCTTTATGAAAGGTTAGAAACAGATTTCTGGATCATTTTCACCTACTGTAGTTTATGACTGGCGAACTGTGGAGCCTATCGGTGTGTCTGCCGTGCTCTAAAATGATAAGCTCATTAATATTCATGTTCAGAGGTTCCCACCTCGCTGTGGGCTTATATCAGGCAGCAGTGTGGAAGTGAAGGCAGTTAGGCTACCCACAGGGAAGACCCACATTGGAGATGAAAAAAGAAACTTTTTTCTCAAATGCTTTTTTTTAACAGCTTGGTGGAACAGCAGGTATTATGGCCACTTGACAGCTCAAGGGACCCCTGTTTGATCCTGAACTTGGGTTACTGTCTGTGTGGGGTTTAATATGTTCTCCCTGAACGATAGATGTATAGATGGATGGATGGATGGATGGATGGATGGATAGATAGATAGACAGACAGACAGATAGACAGACAGACAGACAGATTTCATTGATCTTTTGAGGAAGATTAAATGTTGTATGGACTGGACTGGTTCTAGGTGTCTTCCTCACACACCATGTTGCTAAGGAAAAAAATTACTGACCCTGAATAAATACAGATACTGAAGATAAATACAAATAAAATTAAATATATATATTTTTATATATATTTTTATATTTTTAGTCACAAATAGGCAACTGATATAAATATAGAACTAAACGTAGACCTGAGGGCAAAAAAGCAAAAGCTGAAGAAGGTTTCTATATATTTCAGTTTATAGGCCATGTAAAATCTAAGGTACATGATGTTGTATTTTCCACTACTTTCTCATTACACTGTAATAAATGATCCTCATGCATTCTCTGCGATGTAGGTTTTATGTTCTAATGACCATTAAGTGACCCAGGATAAGTTTCCAGCTCTATGTTATGCCAAATTTATTGAATACAATCATCATGTTGTGCTGTATGTAAATGTAAAAGTGACTCTGTCGCTGTAACAAATATCAGTGTTTAGTGCTTCTGTCTTGCAGCTATTTTTAACAAGGTATTTTTTTTGTCTTTAGCCTGCTGTCAGGAATGGCAAGTAGAAACAGATGCACATGCAGTTTAATAGAGATGCACGCAGACAAATCCAAAACGAGATTTAAAATTGGAATAGGAAACATGCAGAGGTCGCGCGACCAGCAAACAACATAAACAGGTCAAAGACTTAAATCAAAAAGACAACAATCCAAAAACCGGAAAATAATAATACTTTGCGGTAATATAGAGAGTAAGAGACTCTTTTTATAGTGTGTGTGTGCTTGGAAACATTTGTGTGTGAAGTCAGGTGATTGGGGCCGAGTTGGCTGCCGTGGCTTCTCGAAAATGTAAGTGTAGTTCAGCTGCCATTAGTAGGCCGTGGTGTATTCGGGGAAGTGAGGTCCATGATTTGTGTGGACCTGACATCTGGCAGATACAGAATGATGCCTTTAAGTCGGAGGAATATGAGGGAAATCTATTAAAAACAATCTGTATGTGCATATGTGTTGCCTTTGTGTAAGGGTGGATTAAAAATCTACAATCAGGACCATCAAGCTGTCTGTATTGACCAGCCAATTTCATATTAGAGCATCACTAGTTACAAGGCCACCTACACTGTGCGGAAAAAAAAGTTAATCAAAGGCTCTGTAGATAGTTACAGATTATTAGCCTTTATTGTAGCGATAACTGAAGAATGCTCAAGGGTTCTGAATTTTCAGGCTTTTTGCCATTGCATAATGTGTTATTAGTGTTATAAATATATAAGTGTTATAATGGTTTTTTTCCTGCATATTTGAAATGAAGTATACAACATTTTAAATACTTCTTGGCATATGTGTACATTATTTTAATCTACATTGCAATTGTTTTTAGTCACATGTCCACAAAAAAAGATGATTCCAAATCTTTAAAGGTTTGAAAGTATATTTTATTGTCTTGTATTTTATGTGAAAAATACATGCATACGGTGCAAAATGTATTTAATTAAGAATCCTTTAGGACTGCTTTTCCTGTCCCTGTTTTTACTCTTGGATGGTTGAGTTTGTAAATGCTAATAAGATCTCTAGTGGATTAACTAGATTTGTTTTTAAAGATTTGCTTGTTTGATTGTAGTGGAACAGCACAGTTTCAGCTCAAACTTTAGACTTTAGAGGCATTTATTAGACACTAGTTACCTGAAACACAACTGTAGGAATGTGCTTGCCAATTTTTTCGGCTAAATATAGACTGATCACCCTTTAATCCGACCACCTAGAACAAACAGCTGGCAATGTTTTTATTAGCATTGGTGAAGAGGTCCACTTCATATCCTGACCCAAGTGTTTGCCAGTTCCTTAGGTATCAATCAGCTCCATTACAGAGAGGTCAAGCTCTGCCGATTGATACAACTGCACTGAGATGGCGACTCACTCTACAGAAAAATGTTGTGTTGTAATGTGTTAGCCACAGGCTCTGCCACACAGCTGTTTGCTGGCAAATGTGGAAGGCACCAATGAAGAAGTGTAAGCTGATTCAGCAGGGGAAAAAATGGTTGTAAATACTGATGGCAAGGCAAAGACAGCAACACTGTGCAGAAAAATGTGCAACACGAACAGCGAGTGACCAGCTAACGTACGAGCACCAATTTGAAACAATTGGTCACTATGAGTGATGGTTAAAATACAGAAGAATGCAGATTCACAAAGGTAGGAAGAAAAGGTAGAGGGCTATCTTCAGCTTTGAAGACCATGGTCACAAGCATTGTGTTTGAATATTCTGACCTGCACACTAAAACTAAAACTAAAAATCGAAAGAGAATGATTTCAGTGTCTACTGCATATCCTGTGACTCATGTCACTATGTAGCTCTTTTTAATGTCACTTGTAAATGGCTCTGGATAAAAAACATGCTTAATTTAAAATGTTAATATATTTGTGCTCTGCATCTCACACAATCTCCAGACAAACCAAATAACCCATGATCATAAAAAAACATTTAACATACAGCAATGCAGCAAAGTTTAGATTATGTCCTCTCGACAGGGCCTGTTCTTCTTCACCCGAGCTGCTCAACTGCGATAACCTGTAATTAAAGCTTTTCCAGAGTTGAGTTCGAGAGCAGCAAGACCACTTCATTATTTACTTCACACTGCTCGTGTTAGAAGCACACTGCTCTGTGTTATCTAATTAGACCCTGTATTCAAATCCCCTTATTTGCATCAAGCTGCTTTCAACTATCCACAGCTTATGAAGAGCTGCAAGGTGTAGTGATTCAGTGTAGTGATTCAGTGTAATCAGTGTAGTGATTCAGCTTCGAAGAGAATTAAACGTTAAGCATTTAACATGGGATTTAGGAGGAAAGAGAGCTTTTTTCAGCATTCAAGACAGTTTAGATTCTATAGGTGTGGTGGCAGGCAAGCTGACACAAGCAAATCAGCACCTTTTCCAATTATAGTCATGACAGCTTGAACTGGCTGGACTAAAGGGCAGAAAAAAAGAAATTCAGAAAACTCAGAAACTGACCAGAGCCATTCCAGTTAATGTTAAGAAGCTAATTGTGAAAATAAGCTCACTGTGGCCTCAGATGCGTGTTCTTGGCTGACAGGAATGAAATCTGATGAGTTGTTTTGTTGTTTCCTGTCCACTTAAAGGTTTTATGTGAAATGCTTTTTTGCTCACCACAGGTCTAAAGAGTAGTTATTTGTGATGCTATATCCTTCCCATCAGCTCAGAAGAGTGTGGCCATTCTCCTCCAAACTCTCTTATTACCATGGTGTTTTGTTCTGCAGAACTGTTGCTTACTGGATGTTTTTGTATTTGTCACACCAAAAGCTGTGAAAACTCTACAGACTTCCAGCTCAGCAGTTTCTGAAATACTCAGAGCAGCCTGGCTCCACCAACCACATGACCAAAGTCACTGAGATCAACATTTTCCCCAGTTCTGATGTTCAGTGTGAACAATAACTGATGCTCTTTACCTATATCTGCATGAGTTTATGCACTGTGCTGCTGCCACATGATTGGCCTATTGGATAATTACATCAATATACAAGTGTTTGTTTATTTATTTGTGTGTTTGTTTGTTTATTTAATTATTTATCCATTTATTTATTTATATAAATAAATAAATGTGGACTGATATTCAGTATTCTTTTATATTTAGTTTCACAATATGTTTGGAGGTTTTTCTAATATGATACATTAAAATCCAGAATGAACCAAAATTGCTTCAGTAACTAATAATAATAAATGTAGCCTAAATACAGCTGTTAACATTCACCTTTTACAATTTTAAATTACGGTATGTCTTTATAAAGCAGAATGACACTGTAATTAGATATTATTATTATTATTATTATTATTATTATTATTATTATTATTATTATCATTATTATTATTATTATTATAGTGGAAGACACAAAACTAAATACAGGGATCTTTAACCCAGGTTTAATCTCTGGATTTATAATTTCCTAAGTATTCAATAGCGCGTGTGTGTGTGTGTGTGTGTGTGTGTGTGTGTGTGTGTGTGTGTGTGTGTGTGTGTGTGTGTGTGTGTGTCTGGTGCCACCTTCTGGTGCTCACGTTGTTCTGCACTTCATCACAACAGGCTGCATTACAGCTGTTTAATTTTGTGGTGACTCTCTTGTTGAAACCCTGATGCAGGATAAAAGTTAAGTTATTTTTATAATATAAATTATATTGAACCAATATTAAATGTTTGGATAGCTGATCCTTTGCTATAATATTATTCTTCAAAGTCTCATTTTGCCCAGGTTATTATAAAAGTATGCTGAAATATAAAATACCTGCAGCTGTTATAAATGAAAGATACACATGAGTATAAAATGTCCTTCAGCCTCAACTCCAGTGATGAGAGCTTAGTGTCACTTTACCCTGTCATTACAATGCACAACAACCAATCAGTTTGTCTTTAATTAGTTTAAAGGGGTCTGATTGAATAAACCTTGAAAAGGCCATGGCATTTGCACAAATCAACAAAACAGAAGTGTTGTGTTGAAGCAGTATAATGACATTTTCTCTTCTCCACAGTTTGTTAGGGTGTGTAGGTGATCCTGCTGCAGAGTAGCTGCAGTAGCTCTGAAGTTTATATTTCTGTTTCATACAACAGTCTGTTTCATTCATGCACCTTCTGATCATTCTGTCTGTCATCATTAGACACGGTAGCTGCACAATGCATCATGATTAGATTGTTTTAATATTTTGATTACTGGGAAGATTTCTTTAGATAGTACTAAGTATCAGACACTGAAGTGGACACAGGCTGTAAACAGGTGGATGGCAAGGTTATTAGTAAGAAAAGATGAGAAGCTTTGCACAATAGAAAATTACATTTACATTTACATTTCTGGCATTTGGCAGACGCTCTTATCCAGAGCAACGTACAAGTGCTTTAAAATCTCTATCAATGAAAACTTTATCACTGGTTCAATAGGACACAGACTTGGGATACCATTTGCCTAAAAACTGAGTTAGGGATTTTTTTTTAGATTTAAAAAAATTTTTTTATTGTATTTTTATTTTTATATTTTTTAGATACAATATAATACATAGGGGGGCATGGTGGCTTAGTGGCTTAGTGGTTAGCACGTTTGCCTCACACCTCCAGAGTTGGGGGTTCGATTCCTGCCTCCGCAATGTGTGTGTGGAGTTTGCATGTTCTCCCCGTGCCTCGGGGGTTTCCTCCGGGTACTCCGGTTTCCTCCCCCGGTCCAAAGACATGCATGGTAGGTTAATTGGCATCTCTAAATTGTCCGTAGTGTGTGATTGCGTGAGTGAATGAGAGAGTGTGTGTGCCCTGCGATGGGTTGGCACTCTGTCCAGGGTGTATCCTGCCTTGATGCCCAATGACGCCTGAGATAGGCACAGGCTTCCCGTGACCCGAGAATAGATCGGATAAGCGGTAGATAATGAATGAATATAATACATAAAGAGGGAAAGATAAGAGCTAGTTTAAGTACTTCAGGAAGAGGTAGGTCTTCAGTCGCCATTTGAAGACGGTCAGTGACTCGGCAGTACGGACATCTTGGGGAAGTTCTTTCCACCACCTCGGTGCCAGAACAGAGAAGAGTCTAGATGTATACCTACCTTTTACCCAGAGAGGGACCAGTCCTAATTACATTAGGTGATCATTTAATGTTGAGGGTTTCAAAACAAAAGTACAAAAGTAAAGTTTGTGTTTTCTTTAAAATGGTTCACTTTCTGTACCATCTTTTAGTCGCAGGTGATATGTAAGGATTAACATATAATGGCGTACTCTGTTATGGGAAAATAATCCATGGTGGGATGAGAGTTACAGTTACCTTTCCAAAATTGATTGTATTACAATTGCACATTCTGAAGTGTTTGTTTTTACACTTGTACCACAGCAGTTTATCAATGATTATGACTTTTTAAAAAATATGTAAATATATTTAATTATATAAATATTAAATATTCGCTTATTTTAAACATAAATCGTTTTGCCCTCTGTTTCTTAAAAGTTCATACAACATACAAACAATTGTCATTTTTTTCCTAGAAACAAGTAAGTCAACTTGGTGACAAGCTTACAAATGGTTAAATTAAATGTTTCAATGTAAAAATCATATCTCTTTTACAGAAATTTTACCAATAATAAACAATTAAATAGCTCCCTAAATTCAATTATTATTAGGCGTAGGGCATCTGCCATGCAAGTGTGTGTGAATTAGTTAAATAATATGAAAAATAACGATACATTAGAAGAAGTGTATTAATATAAAACTTGGTTTGAATTACAGACGATTGGCAGAAATGAACAACACTATGATATAAAGCAAAAAATATCAAATCATGATACATGGAGAAGTAGCATTTTATAAAAAATCAGGTAACAACCACTATACAAAAAGAGAAATCAACATCCATATGATGAGTTAAAATCCAGGTGCTACCCACACTGCTGTGGAACAGTGTACTTTAGCATAATTCATTTAATATCAGTAGCATATCACTCCACTGCTCAGACCTAGACAGATCATCTGAGAAAGACTGTCTCACAACAGATAACAGCTCACAGACAGAATCACAACACAAATACAGAGCTTTATGTTTCTGGCTTGCCTGAGGGAGTATGTGCTGAGGGAGTGCACTGACTTTATGTTGCTAGAAAGCTTTCTTAAATCATTTGCATTTCACCCAGAAGGCTCAAATTGAAAGTAGGTACCATCATGTTCACACAGGAGATCTATAGGTTTGAAAGGAAGACTAAAACGAGCACAGAGGAATGGTATGAGCTGTAAGGAGTAAAGTGGTTCATCCTATTTGTGTTTGTGAAAGCTTTTGTGCAACTTAACTAGTTTGTAACCTGTGCTATATCAGCTTATAGGCTTCATCCCCTTATGATATTCTTTAATGGGGTAATATCTTCCTCTCTGTTACAATGGAATATCGAGGCTCTGGTTTTGGGATCATTTGCAATCTCAGAGTTCAACTGCTTAAAGAAATGTGTAGTTTGAAGTGTCATAGCAAACTGATATCTTTGGAATACTGAAAGCAAAAGGAGACATTTTAGTGTGTGTGTGTGTGTGTGTGTGTGTGTGTGTGTGTGTGTGTGTGTGTGTGTGTGCACGCTAGGGTAAGTGCTGAATGAGAGGTAAAGAGAGCCATAAATCATACAGCTGTTCACTAGTGACTGATTTCACATTACCCTTTACCCCCCACCTCTCTCTCTCTCTCTCTCTCTCTCTCTCTCTCTCTCTCTCTCTCTCTCTCTCTCTCTCTCTCTCTGTCACAGTCTTTTTTCTCTCTTTCTCTCTCTCACCCCCCATATAATTAAAAGCTAAATTTCTATTCTATTTTATGATCCGGGGGAAATGTGGTTATGTAAATTATGTCATATTCTAACTGCAGGTGAAGTTTTTTTGCTGACCTTGCAGGAGAGGGCTAAAAACACCAAGAAGCTATACAATGCTTGAAATATTGTATCAAGGTTTTTTATCCATTATTTTAACTGTACTCATTGTGGTTCAGTAGGAATATTACTCATTTTTGCTTGCTACATTTTAAAGTAGATGGCACACTTTGGTAATCTTTTTATGAACCATAATCCAGTGATCAGTGATTACTAAGAGATGCTCATGCATGTCGCTAGCCTGGCCTGGCTTAAACTGGCTCATATAAACATACTATGAATGATCCTTTATAACCATACATCTTAATTTTGTTGAAATACTAATTACTTCTTTTGAATGACCAGTGATTTAAAAAAAAAAATTGACAGATATAAGCTTATTCCTTTATATTTATTTGCCTTTTATTGATTTGTTTGACTTTCTATATATTTATGTGGTCAAAAAGTCCAAGCTGCCACAAATTCTGATAGATGCCACTGGGGAGAAAAATCACTCTGCCCCATGCTCACACGAAGAGTGTTTTTTCTTTATGAGTGAACAAGGAGCAGTGGAGAGGGACGGTTAATTTTAACTTTGACTTTTGTTGACTCTTCTAAAACAGTGATGTTGGGAATATTACACTGAGTTCCTCAGGAGCCCTTGGTTGCTGTTGTAGAAAGGACATTATTTACATTTACATTATTTACTCTCCAGTGTCACCCAAATGAGGATGAGGTTCCCTTCTGAGTCTGGTTCCTCTCAAGGTTTCTTCCTCATATCATCACAGGGAGTTTTTCCTTGCCACCGTCACCTCAGACTTGCTCATTAGGGATAAAATAGGGATAAAATAATAACTTTCCTTAAACGTTATAATTTTTTTTCCCTTCTCTGTTTCTATACATCTGTAAAGCTGATTTGAGACAATGTCTATTGTTAAAAGTGCTATACAAATAAACTGAATTGAATTGAACACCTGCTGTATCGAATCTGTTCAATATGAACTCAAGTTATCAGAATAAACGCTGCCATCATATTAGTTCATCCCGTTTAGTATTAGTCCTTTCCTTGATTAGAAAAGATAATTAGCAAGTTTAGTGTACTCTGCTATGGGGCATTGTTGGTTCAGTGATAGGTTTCTCACCTATCATGTGGAAGGCCCAGGTTCGATTCCCAGCCACTGGATGCAATGCTGGCCCCAAGCCTGGAAAAATGGGAGGGTTGCGTCAGGAAGGGCATCCGGCGTAAAACATTTGCCAAGTTGTTGTGCGGACCAGTTGGTCCGCTGTGGCGACCCCGAAAAGGGAGCAGCCGAAAGCAACTTCTTCAGTCTACTCTGCTATCTTGCTACATGTTTCTGTTCTCTCACGCTAATCTGGAGTATAGTTAGTTTGTTTAAAGTAATTCTTTTTCATGTTAAAGTATTCTAAAGTATTCTACTCTCAACTGCCTTTTGTAGGGCAATCATAAAAAAAAATCACTAGATAGTCCTTAATAATGCCGTTTGATATTGTCCTCCTTCACCAAAGTCTATGGTCAAAAGCCAGTCCTGCCCATTGCTACAAATATGTATGTTGTTAGATATTATTGCATTTATTTAGCCAGTTTCTGCAGAAATTAGCTTTCATTATGCAAGTTCCTTTGTCTCCTCAGAGCTTTTTGCATGCTAGTTAACATTTGATAGATTAGCTGTTGTATGTGTTAAGAATCAGTTTTAAGCTTTAATTATTATTTGCACACACTACACACTGCTAATTTAAATCAGTTTCATTAAAAGTGCTTTTACCGAGAAATACTTACTCTTTAAATAAATGTAAGAGCCTTTACTTGAGAATAACCAAACAAAAGAATTTGTAATTTGTCAAATTTTAATCATTTTAGCCAGCTCTAGGCATGCACTTTTACATGAATTATGGATTTTTGTATTTTTTATCACGTCTAAAAATGATATTCTGCCTTCAAATCAGATTTTCTAGTAATTTTACTAGTACACCCCTTCTTACAAACAGACTTCCTTACACATCCTTACCTATTAAACCACAGTAACAACATTAAAGCACACTTTAAAATCTCCTGTTTTAAGTCAGTGCTTAGACTTAAGTGTATTTCAGAGGCATTAGCAAATTGACTCTCGACTTATCACCTCAACTGTTAATTATGTCCTACATGATTGGATTAGTGAGTGTGAATATTTTCCTTTCTGTAATTATGGATGCATCAACCCAATTATGAGTATTAGTATCAGGGTCAGCACTGGTGTGACATGTTGGATTGGCATTAGATTAGATTTGACACTTTCCCAAGACAATCCACTAACATATTGAATATCATGGGAAGTTGAGTGGCATGACACAAATCACGTCTGACACACGATGCAAATTGTCTTCACACCACTGCAGTCACACCTGTGATGTCCTGCAAGTCATCTTGGTAAAGCTGCATTAGTGCCTCTGTAATAGAGCACTGTGATGGGCTGAATGCTATTACATCACTGCCCACGTCACCATCCCCAATGTAATTGCATGAAGTTTCACTTGCATTTGGCAGGCTCTCTTATCCAGAGAGACTTACATTTATCTCATTTAGCAGCTGAGCGGTTGAGGGTTAAGGGCCTTAGCAGGGGCAACTTGGCGGCCTTGGGATTTGAAGTCACAGCCTTCTGATCAGTAGTCCAACATCTTAAGCACTGAGCTACCACTTCCCATGTTTCAAGGCTGGAATAGCAATCAATGTTAAATTCTAATCACTTTGATAATTGTCTTTTAATTCGAATGTTTTTATTTAGAAACAGAAAGGCATTGGGTTCCTGTATAGTATAGCTCTGAAGTGTCTCATCAATCACACTAATCATACGCTGACTAATTTAAACTGCACATGAGTCTGACTCATCCACTCCAGATCTCTCATACCTTATTGCAGTGTCACTAAAATAGCAAAAGAATGATGTTTCTTGATAAATATGGAGGAGCGCATTGAGCCGGTGGCATGTGTTTATTCTGAGAGGCTCTGATTTCAGGAGCAAGGGAGGGAGAGAGGGGAGGAGGAAAGAGGAGAGGAGAGATTACAGCTGGAGGTGTAGGCGGGTTGAACTGTGTCTGTAGAGTGTTGCTGAGATGGGATGGCGAAATGGGAGAAGGACAGAGAGAGGAAGAGCATGGATAAAATGGGTAGATGTAGAAACTGAACAGATTAGAAAATTCACTTATCCTCAGCAAGCCCAGCTCTCAGTAAGAGAATAGATTAGCTACCAACATTTACACTTTGTTTCCAGTGAAATGCAAGATAATGTCCAGCTGTGTCCTATGTGTCCTGAAAAAAGCAGTGTGATTCTGCAGATGTTAAACATTTGAAATTTTATGTGAAATTCTTGCCCTTGTGGTAGCAAAATGAGTTGTTTTTCTGAGTGACAGCTCTCAGTTCCTGAGTTCAGGTCACTGCCTGGGAAAAAGTCGCACATGGTCTCTGTGGGTTTTCCTCCTAGCTCCAAAAAAGGTGTAGGTGAATTGGCACACCAGGTGTGAATGGCAGTGTGCGCATGGTTCACTTGGTTCTCATCCAGTCTGTGTTCCCACCTCGTGCTCAGTATTTCTGGGGGTAGGTTCCAGATCCAATTCAATCCAGACCATGAAAAGGTGATTACTGAAGATAAATGGATCAGCGAATTCCCACTCACTTGCTAAATCTTCAGTCTTGCATGCCTCTTGCAACACATGCTTCCTTCTTTTTCTAGGACACATAGAGCCACTAGATTTCTTTGAACCAATATCAAAGGGAAGATGACCATACCCAGAAAGAAAGCACTAACTGACGTGGATGGCTATGGCATCATCAGGATTTGATCTGTAGATGATAGTGCAAACTTTGTATAGTAGATTAGAGAAGGATTTCTACTGAGAGGCCTGGGTCTGTGACAAAAATCTAATGAAAATAACAGACCTGGTGTAGCAGGGTCTTGATGGCCAGTAGCTTGCCCTTCTGTAAGGTTCATCTTAAATATAATTTCTCACTCATTTACTCTCTGCTGTATTGTGTTGACGATGGCTGTAGAGTGATAGCCTGAATCCACAAGCACATAATCATAATCATTAATTATATTCTTATTACTAAGCCATGTGGCCTTGTCACCCTGTTTTTCTCACCTTCTTCTTTGTTCCCTCTCTCCTCTCTGTGGTTAATGAGGCATTTCTGATCTTGTGCTCCAGAAAAATATCTCATCATAGAGTAGAGTCCAGTCATAATTGAACAAAACATGCTCACAAAACTCTCATTCACTGGTCAGAAATACAGAGACAAAGAACATAAAAATGGTGTTAAGCCTGGTTTTAAGTACCACAGTCCTTTAAGATTATTACTTGCAACCTTGTTTGAGATGATGCCAATGTAATATTAGCTGGTTTCCCATTCTTCATAGTGAGCTTAAGGGAAGAAGCATTTTTCCTGTTAATTAGCATACATGGTAGCTTTGCAACTCACGGTACAATGGGCCAGGTGTGCAGGCTGATAATGTTATATTAATTATTGTGAACCGAAGAAGACGTCTTTATTAGTCACGTATATATTATAGAACGGACATTTTTTCTTTTTCTTTTTTGCTTAACTTGTTATGAAGTTGAAGTCAGAGCATAGGGTCAGTCATGATACAGCACTCCAGGAGCAGAGAGTGTTAAGGGCCTTGCCCAAGGGTCCATCAATGCCATGCTAGTGGTGCTGGGACTCAAACCCCCTGACCTTCTGATCATTAACCAAGACCAAATGACCTTTTTTATAATATTTATGTCCTGTGACCCTGCTCTGGATTTTAGACTAGCATCATAGCAGCATCAAGCACTGAGGACAAAGGAATTCCTGATTGATGTGTGATTTTTTTTTTTCCGTGACAGCAAAATCAGGACATATCATCCTGCAAAGTAAACCCAGCTTTAAATAAATGAAACTTTTTTCATGGAATTTGAATGAACATGCCCAGGAAGAGAGAAAATATGAACTACAGAAAGATGTTATGACTAATTTACAGGGTTATGCAAATCATCTTTTTGCTTCTTGTCTATAAAGACACAACAGGCATGCGAAGCCCCACACACCAGGTGCAGGCTATTTGTAACACGCTCATTGCACTGTGTGATTGAACCAACTGTCACAATGACCTATATAACTGAAAGCCCTTCTCTCTCATCCTCATTTCACTCTCCCAGCTGTATGTCAGCACTTCTCTGAGAAATAAGAACTCTAAAGTTGTCTCTTTGGAAAAGGTCAAGCATGCAGAGAATGTGCTTTCTGTCACATTCTCAAGTACAGTTTCAATGAATTATTTTATCAAATGTATTGCTTGAACCGCCTGTGCTGGTGCATCATGGGAGGTACCTTGGGTTAATCCAGCTGTGGATGAAATAAAATTAAATACAGAGGAATAGAGGAGGATCTGTAATAGATCTTAAATAGATCATATATATATATGGCCTTCAAGGCAGACAAATCCCTTTACAATATGTTATCACCCCAGTTAAAGCTCAGCATTAAAGCTTGTGCAAAGGCAGTAGAAAGCACACAGAAGACAGCTACTCCATGATTTTTTATGATATCACAGGATTTCTAAGTCAGGATCAATACTTGTAAAGTAAATGTCAGTTGTTAAAAGTGCTGTAGAAATAAAATGGAGTTGAGAGGAATTGAGTTGACATTGCTGAATTGGTGACACGGAGTCTTGACACTGAGATGAATCGTCAGACAAGAAGGTTTGTCTTTCTTACACCATCGTGTCCTCTTGCCTTTTACAGTACAGTAGTGTAACCAGGGCAGTATGAGTAAAGGGTGGCACTGAGAGGACGCGAGGCCATTTCCAATTTGCATATTCATACCTATTTATAGATCTTTGAATTTTTAATAAGTGGAAAAAGCCATTTGAAGTGGGTTTTTAAATCAGTTTCTTAATCAGCATAGATTATATTTAATAGTTACAAAGTGACATGTTAGGTTATTACTGCTTTATGAATATTTATGGAAATTCTAAATTAGCCATTCTAACACACACAGAGCTTAGAATGGCAGTTTTAATTGAATTTTTTTCAATAATGCAGAGTAATTTTGCATTATTCTTAGGCTTACAATTAATGGAAATGTTAGGCTACGTTCACGAGGATGAGGTTCATCTTTTAAAATGTATTTTTAAATGCACAATTTCAGTCACGTCATTTTTTTTCTTTCTTTCTTTCTTTCTTTCTTTCTTTCTTTCTTTCTTTCTTTCTTTCTTTCTTTCTTTCTTTCTTTCTTTCTTTCCTTCTTTCTTTCCATTGTACAGATTTGGAATAAGTTATTCCCCAGGTATGAGGTTAAATCTTAGGTTTTTCATATGGGAGAGTTACCTAAGTTACATAGAAGAGACTATCTGGGAATAGGAGAGATTAGTAAATTGCTGTGGCTTCCATACACACACACACACACACACACACACACACACACACACACACACGGGACAACAGATGGATTTGAGCTCTCGTCAAGTTCTGGGAAAGCTAATAGTCTGCCCATTTCCCCTGTCAAATAACAATACCAGTAAATAAACACACATTACAGTAAAATCAGCTTAATGACAGTGACAGACAGGGAGGAGGCATGTGTGTGTGTGTGTGTGTGTGTGTGTGTGTGTGTGTGTGTGTGTGTGTGTGTGTGTGTGTGTGTGTGTGTGTGTGAGACAGAGAGAGAGAGAGAGAGAGAGAGAGAGAGAGAGAGAGAGAGAGAGAGAGAGAAAGACTGAGTCCCCGCTATGTACGTACATACACTGGAGATGAAAGGGTGATGGCACTGTGTCTAGTCACGTTTCCTGACTCAGCATGCATCCTCCATCTGTTCCTTCGGCATTGCCTCCCATTTTTTCCTCTGAAGTCATGATGTTCAGTTCTGAGTGATTTACTGACTCCGGGGGTGCCATCAGTTTATGCTGAAATGAGAGGGAAATGACAGCGTGTACGGTTTGATTCACTCCATTGTGAATAATGTAAGAGGTGTAATAAAGTCATATAGACGTGTCAGTTTCACATTTTGAGCGGTGGTGGTGGGTGAGTCTGTTAAGAGTTTTTTGATGATTTCAGGCAAACTATTTTCATTCAAGTTATTGAATCTGGTTTATGCAATGTGTCAGGATTTTTAAATGACAGTAGCAGTTTATTTGGAAAAAAAAGGGTCTAAACAGTATAACAAAAACGTCAAAATCTAGTATTTCAGGCTAGAAAATAGCTCTTCAGGGTCTTCTTGTAGGTGTTATGGGTGCACCTTTACAATGGCTTTGCATTATGTCTCTGTATGAACAATGTTGTGGCAAATAATATAGTGGTTTTTTTTATTCTTTGTCAAGGAACTTCTTGAGTTTGAGAGAGTCCTCGTCCACATCTCTTTTGAGTGTCTAAGGCTAACTATGAGTCATACAAAACCTTGAGTGTGTTTCGTGTCTTCATGACTCTCATGAAAAGGAGCGTGTTATTATGCTGTGATCGGCTCTGCTCTATAAATACCCATATAGCATGCAGTCGTGACTGCTTAGAAGAAGCAGACTTGGGTTAAATTAAAGTTAGACTGTAGTACACTGCTCTCCATTAATACTGTTGTGTGCTGGTACTCGAGATTTTTAGTTTGCTTTGGGTTTTGGAAGTTGTTTCCTCCTTATTCTCCATTCTAATGTAGATAGAAGATATGGTGTATGTGTGGCAGTCTGGGAAACCCCATTGGGTGTGATTGTGGCTGAATTTTTGCAGCCAAAAATGGTGAAAAATACAGGTTTATTAAAACATGGCCTAAAACAAATGTTTATATGTTTAATTAAATGTCATTTCGCATGACAAAATGCTACAACATTCCCTGTGATGGTAATACAGGCAAAAAGACAAGTGTTTCCATCCAAGAGATTTGCTCAGTAAACGTGGCTTGAGAATGAAACATACAATGTAGTCATTTGAATTGCAGCATAAGTGAGCAGCATCTTTCACTGAAAGGAATTTGCAATTGCCATGTGCTATCCTGCTCAGCTAAAGCCCAGTGAAACAGATGGAGTCTGCCATGTTTGTGTTGTGTATTTCTCCTGTCAGTTTGTCAGTTCCACATAGGCACAAACATGTTCTGGCCATCAGGATTAAACACAGGCTTAAAAACAGGATTTGTGTTATTCACTAGGGATTTTCTAGCATTTCTATGTGTGTATACGTTGCGATTATTGCAATCGAGATATTATATGAGAGAGGAGTGTTATGTGGGTTTCAGATTGTTGTGTGTAAAGTAAATACAGTTTGTAATGAGTATGTGAGATAGAATATGCTGCCATAATGATTTAATGGCCTGTCACAGCTCAGAGTGCAAGCCTCCACACACTCACACACACTTCAATGCTGTGAGGAAGCAGGCTGGGCATATTAAAGTGCAGTTATACTTTAGTTCAGGCAAATAATCACCTCTGCATGATGACTACGAGGTGTGTAGAGTGTAGCTGAGGACGCTGTTCACATTAACTCACTTCACTGGAGAGATGCCTCACTTGGGGGACTGAGCTCCATCAAGCTTTCTGTGATCCCTCTGTAATGATTTTGGTATGGACTGATCAAATCAGCACCTCTTATCAACCTACTAGAGTGATATCACCTTTCAGCATTGTGCTCCAAAAAAATTCTTCAATTCTTCACTGTAAGAATGTGCACGACAAACATTTGTAAGGTGATTAGAAACTGTAGGCAGCACAGTGACCTAGTGGTTAACACGTTCGCCTCACACCTCCAGTGTCCTGGGTTCAAGTTTGCATGTTCTCCCCGTACTTTCTGGGTTTCCTCCGGGTGCTCCGGTTTCCTCCCACAGTCCTAAGACATGCTTCTAGGCTGATTGGAGTCTCTAAATTGCCCGTAGCGTGTGAATGAGTGTGTGTGTGTGTGTGCCCTGCGATGGGTTGGCACTCTGTCCAGGGTGTATCCTGCCTTGATGCCTGATGTGCACAGGTTCCACGTGATACGATGATAGATCGGATAAGCGTTACAGACAATGGAAAAAAAATAAAAAATTACAAACTGTGGTTCTAGAAAACAGGTACTTCTAAAGATGCTTATAAGTTTTAAGTTTTATTATTCTAAAAGCTAAAAGGATCGCGGATTTGAGCGAAGGAGTTATTCATTCATTTATTCTCAGTAACTGCTTTATCTTGGTTAGGTGTTGGTCAGGCTTGGTAACACTTGGATGGGATGGCAGTGTATTTCAGGGCACTATGCACATATATTCCTTAGGGGCTCATAACAGAAACACCGGTAAACCTATGAATGATTTTCGGAGGTGAAAGGAAACCAGAAAAACCTGCATGCAGATTTGTGAACTTGCAGAAAACTACACAGGCTGTAATCTGAGCTCAGGATCAAACCAGAGACCCAGGAGCACTGAGGATTAAGTACTAATTGCTGCACCACTGTGATGCCTAGTTTAGGATGTGGAAAAGCCTATTAAATGGTGGTGAATTTTACTCAGATGTGAAACACACAACATAATCAGTGCCATGAATAAATCACCCTTGGTACACTTTCATAAAGAGAGTGAACATTTCTTTTATTTAATTATTTCAGATAAAGTAGACTTCCAAATATCAGTCTGTTCCCTGGTCCCTATATAGTATACTGTCAGTTCACTCCTTGTTCTCCACAGTATAATGGCTAATCCCTGCCTGGTTCCTACAGCATAATGACTATTTCCTTCCTATTCTAGCAGAGCAAGGCCCTTGAGCAAAGCCCTCAGCCGTGTCTACTCCTGGGGTGGAGGAATATGTCTGACCCCAACCTCCTAACAAGTTGGAATATGTGAGGAAAATGATTTCAGTATGCTGCAATGTGCAGTATGGTTATTCTCTCCCTATTCCCTACAGCATGATGGCTATTTTCTCCTGATGTTCCCTACAGCATAACTATAATTTTGATTAAAGACTAAACAAAAATATTTGAATGAGCTTTGTCAAAAAAAATAAATCATGGACATTGAATTCTGTTTGTTTTGAGCGCTGACACAGACATTTGTCTTTTCCAAAACAGATTATTCACAACATTCATAGAGTTTAAATTTTGATCAGGGTCAAATAACAAATGTTCATGAGCTGTTCATGTGATTTCTAAACGCTGCCATATAAAGACTCAGATGTAAAGCTTCAAATACACCTCTTCATTTTCAGAGTTACGTGCGAGTGTGCCAGACTGGACATTCTTCACTTTACAACAAATTGTTAAACTCCTGCTAGTGACTGGGGAGTGATTTCAGACATATGTCATACACCGATCAGCCATAACATTATGAGCACTGAGAGGTGAAGTGAATAACACTGATTATCTCCTCATCATGGCACCTGTTAGTGGGTGGGATATATTAGGCAGCAAGTGAACATTTTGTCCTTAAAGTTAATGTCTTAGAAGCAGGAAAAATGGGCAAGCGTAAGGATTTGAGTGAGTTTGACAAGGGCCAAATTGTGATGGCTAGACCACTGGATCAGAGCATGTCCAAAACTGCAGCTCTTGTGGGGTGTTCCCGGTCTGCAGTGGTCAGTATCTATCAAAAGTATCCTTCAAGTCCTGTAAGTCCTGTAAGCCAGATACCACAGCACACCTTCAGCGATCTAGTGGAGTCCATGCCTCGATGGGTCAGGGCTTTGGGCAGCAAAAATGGGACCAACACAATATTAATCATAGTGGTCATAATGTTATGCCTGATCAGTCATATTCAAGTCAGATGCTTATTCAACAGTTCTTTTTTTCTCTCTTAATATATCAAAGAATATACTATTAAAAGAAATTGGTTATTTTATATAACAAAATAAGCAACAGTATATTATCTTGACCAGGATGATGTGGCTGGATTGATGCAAATAATGTGTCTGTTTTGCAACTTTACTGACAAGTCTGCAGTATTTAGGGGCTTGTCTGCATGAATATCTTATATATATATATATAGTATATATATATATATATATATATATATATATATATATATATATATATATACATATACATATGTATATATATATATATATATATATATATATATATATATATATATATATATATATATATATATATGCATATATGTACAGTATGTGTCGACTTGCTGTAATTTCCATTCCATTTCTACTTTCTCTCAAGCTTCCAGCACCGTAACAATCTCAGTGCCACTTCAATCATCTATCTTCTCACTGTATTGTTCCATCGCAAGCAGTGAGAATTAAGAGGAGACTGGAAAAAAAAATCACTTGATTTTCACTTGATTTCCTCTCTCCTCTCTTGAAGTTCTTGTCTGATGTGACTACTTCCAAGACATCCTTTTATAAGAAAAGCCTTATGCAGCTTTTCTCATCCAGCACTCCTAGCACCTCTTCACTGGCTCTCATCTCTTTCACATTGCTTCACACTATTTCCCTCCTCTCATGCTATGTCATACCTCTACTATACTGATGACGTTCAAGTCATACTTTCTTTTCCTCCCTCAAATACTCACACTCAGTTAGGCTTGTCTTCCAGTATGTCAGGCAGCTCATCAACTGAGACTAATCCCAGCAGGACTGAGCTCCTGTACATCCCAGGAGATGTATCTTCATGCCAGGATCTTGTGATCTTCCTGGAAAAGTTTCAGATCACACCATCTGTCAAAGCACTCAAACTTGGCCAAAACTATTGTTTTCTTCTCATAATGCTAATGTGACTTATTTATTTTATATTCTGTAGGTATCTCTTTTATATTATAGCATTTATTCAGTCGCTTTTCATTTTGAGATTTGACTAGTGCAGCTCAGTCCTGGTCTTACTTTCTTCCACTTGAGGACACTTATCAAATCCAGCCATGCTCTAAACCATGTTCTCTTCCACCGTCTTTCAAGATATAAGCAAAGCATGCAAGACTCTTCTCTGTGTTGGGATCTAGGTGCTGGAATGAACTACCTCTACCTCTAGTCACTGTCTGTCTGCAGGCAAAGACTGAAGAGCTGCTTCACTGCTTTAACCAAAAACACTTAACTGAGCACAAAATCCAGAAAAAGCTTGACTCTTTTTAATTTGCTGTCCTCACTCCTCCCTGACAGGATTTTAGCTTAGTTCTCTTAGAACCTGTACTAGGATATGTTGTTTGATGGAGACTATCTGTTAAATACTTTATATGTAACTGTAAATGTGTACGTGTGCTTCCAAAGATTTGATCTGAATTGCAGAGATATGGACATGCCCTCCCCTTCTGTTTGTTTCTCTGTTTGTTTTCTCCTGCTGTTTCTCTGCAGACACTAAGTCTTGTATGTCATTGGCCTCATTCCCAGGTTATTATCTTTCTCAGGAGGTGATAGTATGTACTTGGTCAGAGTGACAGTGTAGCTAGCAGGAGGTCAGCTGTAGTCTCTGCCAGCTCAGTGTCCAGAAAGTCTGCACTCCTCAAACAGGAGACATGTGTATGTTTGTGTATGTGTCAGTAACTCTTACTATTTTGGCTCTGTAGCAGATTGGGTTTAAAAATAATCATTGAGGTTAAAGCTTTATTTTCATAGTGTATTGCACGAACCAGTGGAACTGTGGAACATCTCTGGATGTGAGCCAGCATAAGAGCACATTCACTGTCCTGTTATCTTGTTGGCCTGCTATACCTGCTATGTGTTAGGGTCAGGGGTCAGGATAAAATAATAACTCAATTGGCTCCCATGATAATGCTGGCAGAGTAATTTAAGTAATTTATATTTTCACCTTCTTGAAAATATATCATCTTTTAATGTCTATTTGACATTGACATCTGTGGTGTGAAGGTGTAGGTCACATTTTTAATGAATACAGACATATTTCTTAAGGATTATAAATCATTTCCCACTTAATTTTTATATATAAGGGAGATTTTTTCTCAAACATTATTGCTAATCCTTTGAACTATAATATATGTGTGATGCTGTGAATTCATGTGTGTGTTCAAATAGCCTCTCTTTCTGTTGAAGCAACAATGAAAATTTGATATAAAATAAATAAGATAGATAGACAGACAGACAGGTAGGTAGGTAGGTAGGTAGGTAGGTAGGTAGGTAGATAGATAGATAGATAGATAGATAGATAGATAGATAGATATCTAGATAGATAGATAGATAGATAGATAGATAGATAGATAGATAGATAGATAGATAGATAGATAGATACTTTATTCATCCCAATGGGAAATTTACAAATAACATGCAAGTAGCGATATTGTGAGCATAGATAAATGGGTTAAAGATTGGACATTTGAAGGATGTTCTTCTCCATACAAAAATTTCAAGCTTTTTTCTGAGTCTTAACCACCTGGCAGAGGCAACTACAGTTTTAATTTGAAAGATCATGCTGCTTAGCAGATAGCAGGCTAGCAGAATTCATAATGCTGTTAATATTCAAAAGGACCTTTGGAACAGTAGCAGGAAAATGATATTTATGGCTAAAATGTTACACTTTTGGTTTATCTGATCATAAGTCATGATCTTCAGTTCGGCTCGCAAGACTGTGCAGCGGATAGTGAGGACAGCAGAGAAGATCATTGGACTCTCTCTCCCCTCTATCACGGACATGTACACCACACACTGCATCCGCAAATCAAACAGCATTGTGGACGACCCCACACACCCCTCACACACACTCTTCACCCTCCTGCCGTCTGGAAAGAGGTACCGAAGCATTCGGGCCCACACAACCAGACTATGCAACAGTTTCTTTCCACAAGCCATCAGGCTTCTTAACACCCAGAACTGAACTACCAGCTCTCTCTCTCTCACACACACACACACACATACACACATCCACCATATGAGAGAGATTCTTAATACAATGTATCTCCAATTTGCACTACCTCTCACTGTATCACTGTATCTCCTATTTGCACTACCTCAACCGCTGTGAACAATCAATTATTTGCACTATTCTTAAAACTGCTGCTACCACATCTTGCACACAATGGTCATGCTGCTATGCATTATATACATATATGTAATGCACATCACATTCTGCCAATGTTGCACATGTTTTGTGTCCTGTCTTGTGTTTGTTTTTGTCTTGTCTTTGCACTGTTTGCACACTTTGCACTTTATGTAGCTGGAACAAACTTCTGTCCTAGCTCTGTGTTGTTGTTTCGGTTTTGTAATTACATGTTGTGTGTTGTTTTTAATGTAGCACCAGGGTCCTGGAGAAACTCATTTCACTATGTACTGCGTCAGCTATATGTGGTTGGAATGACAAGAAAAGCTTCTTGACTTGACTTGACTTGACTTGTGGGACTGCTACCAGGAACTTTCCAAACAGCTTGCTGTTATAGTTGTGGTGGCTAACAGGTGACTGTAAAGCTTAATGAACCTCTATGAATTAAATAAACTGCAATTCATTTCTAAAACTGTGATCATGGTCTCTCTCTCTCTCTCTCTCCCTCTCTCTCTCTCTCTCTCTCTCTCTCTCTCTCTTCTCTCTCTCTCTCTCTCTCTCACACCATTGATTCTGTGGCAAAGGAAGAGGTGCAGTCTGTTTAGAATAACTGCATCTGTTCAAACCAGTGTCACATTCAGGATGGAATTGCTCTTGTGCTCTTTGTGAGTAGAGCATAAAGAGATCTAATGAAATTATTAAGGCTCAGGAAACTGGCAGCAATCGGAAATGTTACCGAGCAAACTGAAAAGATTCAGTCGAAATAGACCGAAACTACAGCCTCATTTCTCTCTCTCTCTCTCCCTCCCTCTCTCTCTCTCTCTCTCTCCCTCCCTCTCTCTCTCTCTCTCTCCCTCCCTCTCTCTCTCCCTCCTCCCTCTCTCTCTCTCCCTCTCTCCCTCTCTCTCTCTCCTCTCCCTCTCTCTCTCTCTCTCTCTCTCTCTCTCTCTCTCTCTCTCTCTCTCTCTCTCTCTCTCTCCTGTTTTCCTGCTCTGCCGTTATTTAACACATGAACAATTTTACTGGAGGCATATAAAACCTGCCCTGTCTGTGCACATCTGTAGCTCTACATTGCTGTTGCTGCACACACAGTTAGCACTGAATGACACAGAGCTCATGTTATAATAGAGACCATGAGCTCATGTTATAATAGAGTAGATTACTGAGGCAAAGAACTGGGGCGGGGGGAGTGGGGGACTGTTCCTGTCTATCTACTGAGTTGATTGGGTTATGTAAATATAGTAAACTACAGGGAATGAAGTGTAGGGGCTGTCTGGAGGATTGGCTGTTGGGCTCAGTCATTTCATGCTGCTGTGACTAATACCAGTGTGCACAGATGGGATATGGTCCTGGCTCACTGTTTTTGAGATTTTAGTTTACACTTCAATTATGTTTATGTTAGTCTTCTAATTATTTTTTGTGCTTGACCCAACAAAAGACACTGATGCTGAATACCAAGTGATTTTCCTGCTGCACACTACACAGCACACTACATATAACATAGTGTACAAGTATACCCTGTACACACTACATGACAGTCAGAACACTGTTTGGGATCCAGTAACAGAATAAAATGTCAGAATCAAAGATTTTGTCTTTGATTTTGTCAAAAAGATTGTCAAACCTTTATTACAACCACTCAAACCACTCAGCAACAGTTATTTGAAAAAAATATAGGTTATTTGATATGCTTGAAATCTGAGATCAAGATGTCTATTAAATACAAATACAGTTTTTACTTCTCTTCTTCTTCTTCTTCTTTCGGCTTTTCCCTTCAGGGGTCGCCACAGCGAATCATCTCTCTCCACCTATCCCTATCTTCTGCATCCTCAACCCTTGCACCCACTAGCTTCATATCCTCTCTGTCTGCGCACTCTCCTCCCTCCTCTACTTCTTCGACCAACAGTAGCCCAATTTCCACCGGCGCCCTGTAGGTCAACGGCGCCGATGGCGGTCGTTGTTAACCCGGGCCTCGACCGATCCGGTATGAAATTCATACTGACGATTCGCATGGTTAAATTTGGCAGTGTTTTACGCCGGATGCCCTTCCTGACGCAACCCTCTCTATTTATCCGGGCTTGGGACCGGCACAGAAGTCACTGGACTGTGACCCCCATGGCTAGATTATAGTTTTTACTTCTCTATAATCTATAAAAAGATACTACCTTCATCACCAGAGCAGCTAGTTCTCCTCTTCACTATCATTCATATGCATTTTACTAATGTCACAGGATATTTTAAGGGAACCCCCGGTTAAATGGAGGGTACCAGGCTGAAAGATAAAAAAAAAAGTCTTTTTATTCTGCATGAAAATACACCACACACTCACACTAATGAATAATGGCTGTGGAATTAGTTTACAGAATTGAATTAGGATTTGCAGGCAGGATGCCAAAACTATTCATTAGAATATCAAGTGAGAGGTGAATGGACTTCATGGCATTGTGAATAATAATAAAGTATAAAAAGCTCCCAGAGTGAGGCTCTCTGCTGAAAGACTCAAATATCACACCACGGCACACGACCCATGAAAGATGATGTAAACACGTTTTTCACAAGATATTTGACACATTGCATGGATGGTCTGACAAAAGAAGTAAATGGCATCACTCTAAAAGTAGTATTTAGTTTAATCCTGTAGTGCATGCATGATTTTTATTTTTGCTTTTTTTTTTTTTTTACAATCTGCAATTTAATGCTAAATATTGTGCTCTGAATTCTTATTATTAGAAGAACAGCTTTGAAATTTCCTCACATGGGATACAGGAAATGAGTTTCTCAGTGTAGCATAACAAAATATTCGGAATAATTGCATTTCTGAGAAACAGTGCTCTTGGGATACCAAGCCTTCGAGCTCTAAGTGGATTCTGTCACATTGTAAAGCTAAGACATCCCAGTTGAGATTGTTGCATTTTGCACATTGCATTTTGCTGAACCTTTTAGGAAACGTACCTTAATTGCTAATGCACCATACATGATAAAAAGCTCACAGGGCTACAGCACTCTGCCTCTGAGCATGGGCAAACAATGCAGGAATAGAGCATAAAGATTTATTTAGAATACATAACAGATGTGACTGTTTATATATAATGTTATATTGTAGCTAGGGGTGAAATTTAGTGCAGTATGGTGGCTTGTCTATATGGTATAGGTACCATATAATTTAATGCTATTATACATATACATTTTTGTATATCATTCATTCCTTCATTGTCTACCGCTTATCTGAACTATACTCGGGTCACGGGGAGCCTGTGCCTATCTCAGGCGTCATTTGGCATCAAGGCAGGATACACCCTGGACAGAGTGCCAACCCATCGCAGGGTACACACGCACACACACACACAGTCTCATTCACTCACACACTACGGACAATTTAGAGATGCCAATCAACCTACAGTGCATGTCTTTGGACCGGGGGAGGAAACCGGAGTACCCGGAGGAAACCCCCGAGGCACGGGGAGAACATGCAAACTCCACACACACACACGGCGGAGGCGGGAATCGAACCCCCAACCCTGGAGGTGTGAGGCAAACGTGCTAACCACCAAGCCTCCGTGCCCCCCTATTTTTGTATATCAGTGCAGCAAAAATAAACAGAAAGTGAATTTGTGCCTCATGTTTTTATTTTCAGTTGATGAATACATTGTAAAAGTACAATAGCTGAAATTTAGTGATAGTGTTTTTTATGATCATTTCAGACTCTTTGCAGTATCTAACAAAAATCTGACTTTGGAGTGTAACAGAGTGAAACATGGCTAAGCTTTCCCTGGTGGGACTCACAAGGGATTTTCTTAATCTTCTGTTTCCTAGTTGTGCTTTCAGAGTCAAGTAGCTCTTGGTATCCTTAGATGTTTTCATGACTCCTGCATTTTCCACTACCTGCTATGAACATCCCACAGTGCCAAATGATGGTTTCTTTAGCCTGGACTGAATCAACGAAGAAGGTTTGACTGAATGAAGTAGAGAGCTTTCTTTGTGTGTGTGCATGTGTGCACTGTATGACCCAGATGTCATTAGCAGCATTGTATTGTTCATATATTTGTATTGTTTTGGTGCACTACTCACTGGCCAGCATTATTGCAACTTCACAACAAGCCGAAGAGCTTTCAAGACCTCAAAGACTGGGAAGTTTCCATCTCGTGCTTGAAGCTGAACCTAGCAGATAGTGTGCTACCTGGGCCGTAGTCGACATTCCAGTTCATCCCAAAGGTGTTCAGTGGGGTTAAGTTCAGGGGTCTGTGCAGGACACTGGTTTTTCCACTCCAACTCTGGGAAACCATGTCTTCATGGAGCTAGCTTTGTGCATGCTGGAAAAGGTTTGGGCCTTTTAGTTCCATTGAAGGAAAGCCTTCTGTACAATTGTGTGCTTCCAACTTTGTGGCAACACTTTGTGGTAGAAGCAGATATGTGATGATGTGATGGTCAGGTGTCCACAAACTTTTGTCCACATAGTGTAAGCTTGCATTTCAAATGTGTCAGTGATTTTGGCATCATTCCAATTTCAATGCAATGCATGAGATGTCACAAGCATGACGGCATTTATTTTTACGTAAGTCTGTTTTGATTAGTCCCCGAGCTTTCGTGCATTTCTATTTGATCCCTGGTTCCTTTGCCTTCATCTGATTCTGAATGGCTTTTCTAAATATAAAGCTTTGAGTGATTCTGATGGCGGTGATGGAGTTGAGGACCTTTTATCCTGCCGGAAATGGAAAGCACTCGCTGCCTGATATTCCAACCATGCAGGGGTGTACAGAAAGAAAAGAAACAGTGAGCAATGAGAGTGAGCGTGAGAGTGGGTTAAGCGAAAAGAAAAGAGAGCGATGAACAAGGAGGAGTGAGAGGGAAACGTGGGGAGACAGGTGGAAGGAAAGGCAATGGCATTTTTGATAAATGATGAATGAGCGGACAGGGAAATTTTAAAAATATCAGCAAACGGAGAAGCACAGAAAAGAAAAATACCGGAGCAACAGAATGAAAAGTGAGAGGAAATGAGGAGCTGTTTTCTCTAACCTGTTAACATTCTGGTGCTTTAAAGGTTCAGTAGGTAAGATTAGATCTGTAGCAGTTGAATAGTTGGATTCAATATTTGAATGATTATTTCACTCTTTGAGCCAAACATCCATTTTCATCCTTGTTCAAGTCAAATAAGAGTAAAACTTCCTCTGATCACCACAAATGTTCATATCATTGTGTGTTTGTGGGATATTTGATAAGTTTAGCTGAGAACCTCCCTATGTCAGCTGGTTGCTAGGTGCCTGGCGCTTGATGTATTTTGTGTGTGTGTGTGTGTGTGTGAGAGAGAGAGAGAGAGAGAGAGAGAGAGAGAGAGAGAGAGAGAGAGAGAGAGAGAGAGAGAGAGAGAGAGAGAGAGCTCCTGCTCATATAGGACAGTGAGCCAGAGGTAGAGTGAACAGCCGGAGCAGCAGCAGTCTGTGTGCGTGCATGTGTGTGTAAGTGTGTGTGGAGTGGAGCTCTATGGCTGGATGATCACTCTCTCCCAGTCCACTGTAGGACGAAGCCTGACTGTATGTACCTGTTTTTCACCCCTGTCTTCTCTTGAATTTTAAAGTATGTTTTGTGTGTGTGTGTGTGTGTGTGTGTGTGTGTGTGTGTGTGTGTAAAATGCATGTTGCTTGTCTTAGTTTAATCAAATTTGACTTGATTTGATTATGTGCTATTGTGAGGAAAATCGTTTTAATTGCTTGGCATAGTATTTGTACATGGTGTATAGGAATATGGGAAGTTTTCTATTGTGTAAACATTCTCATAGCAGTGACAGCTTTTGTTGCACCTCTGTAGCACTTGCTTTGTTTAATATGCTTGTTTTTGTTCACTAAAACATGTGCTCGGGATGGAGGATGATTTAAGACTCAAAACAGGAATGCCAAATAGTGACACTGATCAGACAGACATGAGCAGAGGAGAATCGTTGTCCTTACATTGTCAAAGTGTGCCCATGCCTTAGTGAGTGTGACAAAACAAGAGCAATAAACTCCAATAATGCATGAACTACCGGAACGTGAGCAGAATGAACACACTGCACTCCACTGCAGGAGCACACGTAGTAATGGAGCAGGTGAATGTGGATATGCATATATCTTTTAATACTCTCCACAGATGTTAATGCAGGTTTGTTCTACCCAAAGTGACCCTGGTTTTTTTTTTTTTTTTTTACTTGAACATGCAAATATAATGATAATGGACAGGACATGCAAAAAGGTATGAAAATATGACAAAATCGCTCCAGGCAGCATTTGTTGGTGCATGGATAAATAATGTCCCTGTGCACTGAATGCAAAACATTAGCTCTGATGACTGCAAAAGGGAAAGTGAAAAAAAAATCATCATTCATGTGTGTATTTAATACGATACCTTTAAGTGTAGAGGTGTTTGCTGGAGAAGCATCTTTGGTTTGCTGGTGTTATCTAAGTTTTCATCCATTTCCAGTTGCTTAAAAGCGCTGCAGTTTCTGTGACTTAATACGATTTATTACTGGCGCAAGATGGTAGGCTACCTGGCTCACTGAATCACTGACTGAGATGAAAAGCTTTATACAAAATACCACCCCCATCCTTTTATTCTATGGGTTTCTTATATTCTTGGATTTTTCTATCAAAATGAAAGATGCATCCTTGAAGCTTATTTACACAGTGCAAGTGCAGGAGAATTAACCCCCAACCCACCACCACCACCACCTCCACCTCCACCTCTCTCTCCACTGTGCTTGTTGGCACAATTTATTTGAATGAAATCACCTCCTCCACCTACAGGAAATTCTAACCTGTTGTAGAAACAGCTCTCTAAAGGCTGCAGTGAAAATCCACAGAGGACGCAAAAGGCCATCATCATTAAACGACGGCTTCAGAAAAGGTAGCAGACGTACCACTGAGCTGTTACTGAATCATCTCGTGACATTCCGTCTACAATTTATTTTAGTTCCGTTTAATATACGCGTTTGTCAAAATACGGGCCGTTCGAAGTCCGAAGTAAAATGCTTACTCATGCAGAAAACGTGCCAGTTAATCTAGAAATATAAATATATATATATATATATATATATATATATATATATATATATATATATATATATATATATATGTGTGTGTGTGTGTATGTGTGTGTGTGTGTGTGTGTAATAACTGCAGAACCCTGATGCAGATTTATTACTGCTTATAAACAGTAAAATGCAAGAAACAGCAAAAAAGATTTCCTTTCATATTTTAACAACACAGCATACTAAACCAGAGGTGTCCTATCTTATCTAAAAAGGGTCAGTGTGGATGCAGGTTTTTATTCCAATCAAACAGGAGACACACCAGATTCCACCTGTTTAATCTTCTTGGTTGGAAAGAAAACATGCCCCCACACTGACCCTTTCCAGAAAAGACTGTACCCCCCTGTACTAAACATCAGCATCAACAGAATTTCTATTTTCCTATTCACAGGCCATTATGTAAAACAATAAAAACAGCAGAATAATGTCACGCTGCAACATGAAGCTCCAGGGTGTCTAGTTTGTTCCTTAGTCTCTATGGAGGTTTGCATTTTCCTCCTGTTTCCTCACGCTTCCCAAAAATATGCTCGTTGATAATTTGCTGAGTATAAAACGACCAGAAGAGTGTGTGTGTGTGTGTGTGTGTGTGTGTGTGTGTGTGTGTGTGTGTGGAGAGAGAGAGAGAGAGAGAGAGAGAGAGAGAGAGAGACAGAGACAGATCCACCATGGCCTTGACCTCACGGGAAAAAAAAAAAAGCTCATTGAATTGACTTACTCAGAAGCGTATATCGGGTTCACGTGACTGAACAAACGTTAACACAGTTAGTTTTCATACATCCAGCATGATTTGATCACGTTTTCAAGTCCCTGAATAAAATCATTTACTGAGCTCAAAACTGAGCTGAAACTCAAACCCACAACACTGCAGTTTTTTCAACAGAAACATTGCCACTGCTCTATTCTACAACGCATGTGCTGAAATTGCCTAAATTTGATCCCACAGTTACAGTTCTCATCCTCACGAGATTTCACCATGTAATTAAGTTACATTAATACTACGTGAATGGATCACACATCAACTTTACATCATTCAGTCTTAGTCATTAGAAAGTTCAGATTAAAACTTTAGATTGAATGAAGTTTAGCAGAAGCAAAGAAATCATGTTTTGTTGAGAAACACAATATTTTCATGTAAACTATACATAATCATTACTCTTAGATTTGAATGACCAAATGTATTTTTTCAGCGCAGGAAAAAGCAGCTGCTAATGTTGTTACGTTGCTAGAATGTTATTAGTTTCAACGTCACTTTTACTTGAAGAGGTTCCTTTACTGTACTTAATGCTCTGTGTTGTTGTGTGTGACGCCATTTCCCATTTCTAATTTTGTAAAAAACAAAACAAACAACAACAATAAAAACAGTGATAGTTTTGGCATACTTTCATTGTAGCCCTTCTAGGCCTCTAGTGAGGACACTTCATATAGTGTAAGTGTAGGATCTGTTGAGCACTTACTTTTATAATCTGAATTTCTTCGAACTGCAGAGAAAGATTATAGTTATCACACTGGTGTTAAGAGACCAGCTCAGGACATTACTGATGCAGAAGCCTAACAACAAGTTACTGAGAACATGCCAGTTATATTTCCTCCAAGGAGGGTGTGTTAAAACCTTCGGCTTTAGTTTTTCATACACTTTTAAAGAGCAGGATTTTGACACAGTACGCATGTTGAGATGAATGATATTGAGCCAAATGGAGTTTCTGCTAAACAGACTAAAGACTAGTGTTTAATGTCTAGTAAACACTGATGGAGTCTGGCTTTACCTGTGGAGTATCTACAGGGATCTGCAGAATAAGAAAGGACATAACAGATAGCAGATCCAGCTGCTCAGCATGTGACTGTCTGAATCCACAGCAGTGCACAAGCACGTTTGTGTACTGTACTGAAGCTCATTTTTAAAGTATTAACATCTACACCAAACTCCCTAAGGAAATGTTTGACAGAGAGTCCTGTGCTCCTGCTGCTCTCTCTCTCTCTCTCTCTCTCTCTCTCTCTCTCTCTCTCTCTCTCTCTCTCTCTCTCTTTCTCTCTCTCTCTCTTCCACATATACACACACACACATACACTCTTCTACACCCCCATTTCAACATCTCTGCTTCTATCTGTCTTTCTCTCAGTCTTTTTTTATCCATCTACCACGCCTCCTATAGTGGAATACATCAATTCTCACCCTCTTCCTGTTGCCTCTGTTCAGCATGTAAAGCTCTTCCTCTTGGGTTTGCCTTGTTCGTCTCTGTAGATTTGCCTCATTTTATTTTTCTGTCTCACTGTTATAGGATATACTGAACTGGTGAGAATTTTGGGTATTCATTTGTTGTCCATTCTTCTTTTTATACCTAAGACATACCACTTACTTTTGCATATACTCTAATTTCCTGTTTTTCAGTAAATCGACTTTCCGTGAGAATTTATTTGTTTGTCTTGTGAAACTCTTGTGCTGTAGTACTTTTTAAAATGGATTTCTGCCAGTCTGTGGAGTAAATTGTCTTCTCTGTGCAATTTCCGTCTGCTCTTTCAAGGTCATAGCAACCTTCCTTTCCTTACTTGGGCAGGCTTCTCTCCAGCCTGCCCATATTTCCTAAAGACACTGACTCTCTTGTTATAATACTACTTTTACACATATCCAATATCGATACATGTATTCTGTCTATTTCTTAGATTAAGACATGCTTTTCAGTTGAATTTAACCAGATGATTTTCATTTCAAAGACAAGCTTTAGCCTCAAAGATCATAAACAAAACACTGGCTTTAGTTGTCACTCTGAATGACAAGACACAAATATAATCCTGGCTGAATTCTCTAATCAGCTGTGTGATAACTTGTCATTATGTTAGATTATACAATGAACGTCCTCTAATGACAGACCTACAATTCAAGTTAAGTAATACGTTCTGCCTACTTCATCAATAAGGGTTAGGGTTATACTCAATAAATTGATAGGTGATACTAAACTGGTGCCAGTGAGTCACAAGGCTGAAGATTTCATTTCATGCAAATACACATTCCAGTTCACATATTAGTCTGTGTCACAGTATGGTGGGAAATTACAGATATTGTGTATTATCCCACTGAAGACAAACAAAATAAAACAGCTCAGCTTACAGCTCATAGCTCCAGGTTCACCGGTTTGATCCTGAGCTCAGGTTACTGTATGCATGGTGTTTTTCTGCAGGCTTTCTTTGGGTTCATGCATTTGGCAGATTGACACTGCTAAATTGCCCCAAGGTGTGACTGGCCACCCAGGATAAGCATTTCCTGGGATAGGATCCAGATCCACTTTGGCCCTAACGAGAATAAAGCAGTGTTACAAAAAAGATATATCTGCAAATCCAAATACAAGTTAAAAAAAGATGACTGGATTTCAGAATGCCACTGAAAACAACAGGAAGAGTTTACACCGTTAGGGACGTACGTTAAAGTACTTTCTTTTGTATATTTTCTTGATCATAGGTATCCATAAAACACTTTTTTTTATTATTATTGCTTGTACTTGAGATTGCAGTTTGTAATCAAACTGAAAATTAAATTTGCTCATATATCACTTTATGAAGTGCAGGAAGCCTGATCTTCCACAGGACTGTGTGATTATATTCAATAGCAAATGGGCTTATATAATCACACTAAATGAAATGCTTTGTAATCAAACCTTTTTGTGGCACTGCATCTGTCCACTGGTCAGCTTTTTGGATTCGTTTGCCAGACTCTCCTGCTAATTTGGCTTTATGAAAGGATGCCATTACTGGATTAGCCAGTGAGTCACATTTCCATTCTAAGACCATCACCATCATCATTACCACACAGCTCTGGGTGCCTGAGGTGTGTACTAACCTCATTGCAGCTGTTTAACAAAAGGGAATGTGGGTTAGAGATGTTCACTGAGCTCCTGGGTCACAGTACGGAGTGGATTACAGGGGGGTTAATGTGTTACGACTGATTAAAGCTAGCCAGCCAGAGGTTAATAATAGTTTGAGTTGCCAAGGGCAGAAAAACTCATTATAAGTAGTTCCTCCCTTGTGGCTGTGTGGTGGCTCATTCCATGAAGATGGTGAAATAATGGCAGATACATGCTAAAATTATATCCCAAGATTTTTTTTTTTTTTTATCCCAAGCCAAGGCTACACTGTAGATCTCTCTTGAAGTGTTAACAGCTTCTATGCTGATGTTGTCACCATGAAATAGATTACACATAGTCTCAGCTGGATCCGCGGGGAAATCCGGAAATGGTCATACTGGATGTATAAAAGCCACACACATTTAAAGTACAGCACTAATTACAGGGAGACAAATAAAGTGAAAGTGATTGGTTAAAAAGCTTATAGTTGTTGTGTGGATTCATGTGTAAAATCAAAGCACTGAGAGTCTCAATTTGGCTTTTCCATGTGGCAGAGAGCCTAGAGCAAGGACAGGAAGAGTTACAAATGAAATCTGATCTGTGACAGTTTTCCCCAATTTTTTTCTATTTATGAGTATGAAATGTCTGAATTATAGGTTCTGCTCTAGGAGCAAATGTCTTGGTTGTCACAGTGGTATTAAAAAAATCTTTTAAAAGAAGCACTTAAATACCAGAAGCAAGTGAACTTCAGGAGTCAGTGGAGAAATACTCAAGTACTGTAATATATGTGTAACTGAAACATTAATTAACCTCCCAGTGGATTTATAGAAATCTTCTTAAATATGGATTCATTTAATTAAGCAGACTTTCTACAATATGTATGAAATAAAACATGATGTGGAGTGCTGTTGTAGGAAAAGTGCTGTGTTATGGCAAGCAGAGTCCTTTTACCACCTGGAACTTGAGTGTATTCCAATAACAGCATGTCCTGAAGTGTTTTATTCCTCATATACCACAGCAACTTTGAAGCGCTGACAATTTTTACATTTGTATTTGTTTATATTAAAGCCACAATTAGACACATATCCCCATACAGGATGTGCGTGAAGATATTGACATTCACAAATAAAATATCACATTTTAATACATTTATTTTGTAATGACATCAAATTGAACCAGTGCAATAGCAATGCATTATACTGTTAGAAATGTACACTGAGAGGAATGCAAAAACCCAGTGTGTGGTATTTTAAGTCAATCCTTATCAGTTGAGTGTAGGCATGAAATAGATGCCTTTATCCAACCTCTGTCAGCGGCATCCCGGTGGTCCAGCAGCAGGATCCTGCGCTCTCATTGCCGTGGCCTGGGTTCTATTCCTGGGCAGGGCGCCAACCTAGCCACTGAAGAGTTAACTCTAAGTGCCGGTCCAAAGCCTGGATAAAAATGGGAGGGTTGCGAAGGGAAGGGCATCCAGCATAAGACCTGTGCCAAATCATGCGGGTCAAATGATCCACTAAAAACAGCGGACCCTGCCATTGTGTGGGACAAACGCTGGGGAAAGAAAATCTAACGTCTGTCAGTACAGAGAGAGGAGATTCCAGGTATAGAATGAAAAGGAAGTTTCTTTGAAGGAAAATGCCTAATGAGGTAAATCTAGCATTAACGATTGATAGAAATTGTGCTTAAAAGTTCTGCTTATTACAGTGGCAGATTCTTCTAGTCCAAGCCTGAGTATAATTTATACTTTAACCTTATCGTAGCCATAAACACAGCAATGAAGTATAGATATCTAACAGTCTGGAAGTTTAAAGGATATCATTTAAACTTTTTTAAAGAGATTTGATGCTGGCAATGTTTAGGCATTGTTATAGGTAGTTATATCCAAAATGTGAATGAAAAAGCAACAATGTTCCTTAATTTGTGCCCTTATGGTGTATTATTATTAACTTATGTTAATATGAACTCATGTGTAACGTGCTCATGTGTTTGACTCTTAAGGAAATTCTCTGTCATGTTCTTGTGATCATCCAAATGCTCTGAATGTCAGACTGGTTGATATACTGAACTGTGTGATCCAGATTCAATGACTTTATCACTGGATGATTTGAAACCAGCTTTGAGAGCAGTTTGACATGTCGTGACATTAAAGGGCACCACCATCTCTTTGGTTTCTTTATTCTTTTTGACATCAAGTGAATAAAATGCTTTTTCCTTAAAGTCCAGGGTTAGTTTTGAAGATTTACAGTTTTTCTGTTTTAACTATGTTCATATTCTTACTAAACATAATGGCAAACTATCAAAGGAAAGAATGGAAAATGTTCTCCTAGGAAATATGACATATATCTGATATAATATAAAGAACCTTTATGACACTGTTATGAAGTGCATGACGCATATCCCGCTTTTCTGGTTTTATTAAAATCAATATGACTCTGTGTACTTTGCTCAGAGAATTGTGGATGTTATCTATGCTTGTATAACTCCACTACTCCACAGTAACTTTAATAAATGGGTGAATTTATTGTCAATGTTGTCTTTTTAATTGCTGCCAATTTGTTAGCAAACATAGACATAACTGTGATATATATCGCGTATAATTAAAATGTCCTCAAATATTGTGATATGACTTTTTTCCTGTCACCCAACCCTAATTCACACACTTTAAAGTCTTGGCTTACAGTCATGACAGCGCAGATAAATTTTAGTCTTAAATGCTTTTATGTGAGCGCACACTTAAGATTCTCTCAACCCTTCAGCCTCTCTAGTTCACAGTAGACAGCTGTATCTCTCTATCTCTCTCTCTCTCTCGTGCTCTCTCTCCAGAACTGAGCATGTTTCTATGCATTACTCATCAAGCAGAAAAGTGCATTGTTTAATCTGAATGAGGTTTCTGGACTGGGATTCAGAATTAAGTGCAGCTGCAGCCTCAAACCACATATCGTTCCTCTTGATATGCAAAATGAAATGAGTATTTTTCTTTTCTTTTCATCCTCTCACTTACTTAGCTTAATTATATCAGCATTTACATAAAGCTCTGCTCTGTATCTCCACCTGGCATTTAAATGAGTTCTGTAGGGTTCTGCTTGCTTCCTGTGTCTCGATTCCATTTAAAAGACAGAGGCACATGTGATCAGCATGGAGAAAGATCTTTCAGTTTGGATGCACACAAGATTTGCTTGATTGATTGCAGGACAGTATCGGAAAAGTGATTTGCGTCGCAATTTGATCGAAGAGCGAACCCTATACAGTATATAATAGGGACTGGATGCTAATGTGACTTATAGACAGTGACATGCTGAGGTATCTGGATTAATTTTATTCAATTTACTTGCTGACGGTGTATACGCTGTATATTCTGTATTTCCTTCATTCTTTGTAATGTTTAGCTGAGGAGAAGCCATAAAAAACATTCTCTTCCATATTGATTTTATATGTGTCTCAAAACATCCCTCAACATATCAATCTAAAACCATGAGCATCGATTCCCCTTTGCTTCAGTTTATTGCATTCCATCATTGCAATCTTTTCTCATTCCATCTTTTACAGCCAAAGAATGCCAAGCACCATATGCTAACCATGCCTTTTGTTTAAATAAAATAAAAAAAGATCTCTATTTAAAAACAAAAAAACAAACAAAAAGCCAATTCCAGTGTTTTGGATGTGATATGAGCTCACACTGACCCGCAGCTTTTCCCATTACCTGCACAAGCTTAGTGTCAGCAACACAGTGTGCATGTGTGATCATGTGACCTTTCATGGCAAGCTTACTGTATATATTTATACATTTATACATATACAGTATAGTAAATGTGAATGTTTATTCACGTTTTGAATGTTACATCACATTTTTGGGGAGATTTTCTGCGCAATTTCAACAAAATGCCGCAAATTAAAAATAGCACCTTTGCAGAACTATCAATATGAAAAAGAATGAAGAATGGAGCCATCCTTGACAGTCTGTAGAGACCAGATGGTGCCGTTAAATGTTCTATGAAACATCCAAAAAAGCAATTAGCAATAAACTTTTGATGAACAAAGTTAAATGTTGACTTAAAAAGGATCGTTTAAACTGGATTTTTTTATTTTGTGATCTTAATTTTTTTTAAATGAATTGATCTAAGACTCTCCCGCCTCTGCCATGTGTGTGTGGAGTTTGCATGTTCTCCCCGTGCCTCAGGGGTTTCCTCCGGGTACTCCGGTTTCCTCCCCCGGTCCAAAGACATGCATTGTAGGTTGATTGGCATCTCTAAATTGTCCGTAGTGTGTGATTGCATGAGTGAATGAGAGTGTGTGTGTGTGTGTGCCCTGCGATGGGTTGGCACTCCGTCCAGGGTGTATCCTGCCTTGATGCCCAATGACGCCTGAGAAAGGCACAGGCTCCCGAGAATAGATCGGATAAGCGGTAGACAATGAATGAATGAATGAATGATCTAAGACTCATTGGAGTCATTGTGTGGTACATTTTACTTAATTAGTTATGTAGTTAATTAGTTAATTTGGGAAAGAGATTTAGTACTTTAGTAAAGTTCTTAATGTGTGTACCAGGAAACAAATATTTTTCTAACTTTATTTTGATCTGCTTTTACTGAATTTGATGGTTTGTTTATTGGGCATCACACCTCCAGCTTAGTTAGTTCAATCCTGAGTTTGGGTTAGTGAATGTTTTGGTAGCTTGGACTTTGTTTTGCCTCAATAAATGACTCCTCACAATAAAAATCTCCTCACAAAGCTGTGTAGTGGTTACAAACCCTGTATATTTTCTGCCCTGACACTCCAGATCCAACTAATTAGCTAAGTACCAGGCTTTCCTGAAGCTCCCCTCGGGTGTATTAGAGCAGAGAAGGCATGAAATTGTGTAGAGCAGGGTTACTCCAGGATCCGAGATGGGAACCAGTCCTCTACTTAGCAAGAGATTTGGGACTATTTACTTTTGATTAAATACCCAGTGGAGCTTGTGCTAATTACTAAGTAAAGTGCTTATCACTGCCCAGTATTGTGAATATTAAAATTACGGCACGCAAATAAATGAGCAAAAGTATTTCTTAGCCAGAGCTGACCATGGTTAACACTTGTGTTCTCTTTGGGCCAAAATGAATTTGTTAAAATTTTAAGTATATTTATTTTAAAGTTTTATTTAAAGTGGAACCGTGTCCCTGGTGGTCCAGCAGCAGGGACACGCGTTCTCATTGGCGTGGCCCGGGCAGTGAGCTAGCCCAGCCACTGAGGTGTTAACTCCCAGTGTCGGCCCCAAGCCCGGATAAAAATGGGAGGGTTGTGTCAGGAAGGGCATCCAGCGTAAAACCTGTGCCGAATCAAATATGTGGACCAGATGATCCACTGTGGCGAACAGGGAGCAGCCGAAAGAACAACTAAAAGTGAAACCATACTTTTCTTTTGTTTGGGACATTTTACCGAAGAATAAAGCAGATTACAAAAGCGGTAAAATATCAACAACTGCTTTTTAAACTGCTTTTTGAAACTAAAATGTTGTTTCACAATTCAACAAAACCTTGTGTCTTATTTAGCAGCATCACCAGGTGTTAGACATTTTGTATCTTTACTATTCCTTAAAAACAAAGACATGTTCATTGATGGTTTCAAATATTATTTTCCATCTCAGCTGAACAAAGTCAATGCGATTCATAACGAAGTAGTGAACATAACACAAAGGTTCTTTCAGGTTTTTTCACCACAAAGCACTATTCTTACTTATATTAAGAAATATCAGATTATTCTTTTTGCTTTGTTTATAACAAGCATCAAGGTTTTGAACATTTAAAGCAGAACAAGAACAGCTTTAACAGCAAGTCTGTATTGTGAAATCCTTCATCATGAAATCTTTTGGAATTGTTGCTTTATCTTGTCCAGAATTGAGAAAATCTCATTTCATGTGTTGCTTTGTTGCTTTTGGTGAAATCACAGCTCCACACATGTTGCGTACATATCTAAAAAATGAAAGGTTGATTGTGTAGGAGTAGCCTTGTATCCTCCAACTAATTATTTATGCCTGCTTTTTTGACATTTAACTGTTTATGCTTACTGCTTTTTTGCCCGCACCTTATTTCTTGGAATTACAAATTTGGACATTTGTTTCCTTAGGATGTAATCTGTACTGCTTTTAAGAAAAATCTCCACATGGGTTTATACAATCCTAATTACACAGTCTAATTTACATACATCACATCGGCTCTAGTACAGCACATAGATTTAGAGAGAAAATGTGATGAAAAAGTGTTTGTGCATGACAGGGTTTGAATTAAGTTGTGTATATATAATGTCATTGGACATTATATATATATATATATATATATATATATACACACCGATCAGCCATAACATTATGAGCAGTGACAGGTGAAGTGAATAACACTGATTATCTCCTCATCATGGCACCTGTTAGTGGGTGGGATATATTAGGCAGCAAGTGAACATTTTGTCCTCAAAGGGGATGTGTTAGAAGCAGGAAAAATGGGCAAGCGCAAATTGTGATGGCTAGACCACTGGATCAGAGCATCTTCAAAACTGCAGCTCTTGAGGGGTGTTCCCGGTCTGCAGTGGTCAGTATCTATCAAAAGTGGTCCAAGGAAGGAACAGTGGTGAACCAGCGACAGGGTCATGTGCGGCCAAGGCTCATTGATGCACGTGGGGAGTGAAAGCTGGCCCATGTGGTTCGAACCAACAGACGAGCTACTGTTGCTCAAATTGCTGAAGAAGTTAATGCTGGTTCTAACAGAAAGGTGTCAGAATTGACAGTGCATGCGCACAGGGCTGCATAGCGGCAGACCAGTCAGGCTGCCCATGCTGACCCCTGTGCACCACTGAAAGCACCAACAATGGGCACGTGAGCATCAGAACTGCACCACGGAGCAATGGAAGAAGATGGCCTGGTCTGATGAATCACGTTTTCTTTTACATCACCTGGATGGCAGGGTGCATGTGCATCACGTACCTAGGGAACACATGGCACAAGGATGCACTATGGGAAGAAGGCAAGTCGGCAGATGCAGTGTCATGCTTTAGGCAATGTTCTGCTGGGAAACCTTGGGTCCTGTCATCCATGTGTATGTTACTTTGACACATACCACCTACCTAAGCATTGTTGCAGACCCTGTTCTTCCTTTTGTTGAAACGGTATTCCCTGATGGCTATATTTACGTATATATACACACACACAGTATCTGTGTTTATCTCTAACTAATTATCACTGGAGTTCTTAGTGGCTAATATCTACAGAGATTAGAGGCTCCAGCACCATTAAATGGAAGACAGGTTGGTTTTTAGAGATAAAAAATCCCTCTTGTTGTCAGGTAACCTTGTAAAAGTCAGCCCACTTATATTGTGGTATTACTTGAGGTGTAGATCGTGCTAAGCAGACAATGCCTCATTAAAATATTCTTTCACCTTGAAATAAAGATGATTGTGAATGTTGTGACGAAATTTCTCCTCTGTCTTATCCTGCATGTGTTTGCACGCTGCTGGCAGAAAACTTAGAACTGAGAAGGCTTTCAGACTTGTTAGTGTCAATGATTAATCGGTTTATTCGAATACTGATTGTTAATTGATTTTTAAAGTGACTCAGTAAATTGATTCTTAGTGGAACAAAAGCATCATGTATCAAAAGTATCAGAATATTTAGGAGACTGATGGCTCCTTCTTTGAACGAGTTTGTCCTCTGCCTCATGTGTCTCTCCTGTGTGATTATAAAGCCGGTACAGTGTGGGCTGACCGCATGAGCTGGAGAATCAGGTTAAAATGTCTTTATAAGTAAAAGGTACACTGGGTATTTTATTTATATTTGAATATTTTTTTCGTACTCCGTAGTGCAGAGGAAAGGCTCATAAGTACGAAAGCACACCGCATCATCTAAAATTATGTTGATTATCAAAGTGCAGAGGTCTCATTTATTAACACTGTGTAGACAATATTGCATGGTTTATAGGCATAACAGTTAGAACTGTTGTGTGCAACATAATGTTGTGTTCTTGGGTACAAATTGTTTACATTTAATGGGTCATTGATTTTTTTTTTTTTTTTCGTGCGGCTAGTAGCTTTTAAACAAAAACAAAAACCATGATGCTGATTGGCTAATCCTGTTTCATACTAATCCATTGATATATCCATTAAATTGTGATTCAACAAACAATGCATTCACAATGATGACCTTTTATTGGCATCAAAACCACAGATTTACTGCACAAAACATTGTTATGTAACTTGCATATAATAAGCTGCACTGTATGTGGCTTATGATTACCAGCTATGAATAAACATTTCACTTCTGTGTCAGACAATAAGAGGCTGAGAGGATGAAGATGCAGATAAGGCAGTTTTAATGAAGAATAAGAAAACAAATCCAAAACATCAGGCAAGTCAAAAGAGGCTCTTGTCAGGCATTCAACACTGGATACGAGGCTTGGTAATACCAGGACTGAGTGGATATATCCCAACTGGTGGAATTTGCAAAACAGTCTATCTGTGGTTTTGAGTGTGGTGTAACTGGAAACAGGTGTGTGTAATCAGTAGGTTAGTGAGTATGAATGGTGAAGTGCATGTATGGAGTCCAGTGCTGCCATATTTGTAGGCTACAGTGCACTTTGGGAGTTGGAGTTTGCTGAGTCAGCACACGGGGAAAACCAGAGAACTTGAATTGTTTCACATGCACCTCCTGGGTATCGATGATGTGTGAAAAAATGATTGCAAGTACATTTCTCTTTAACTGTGGTTGGGAGAAACCTACTATATCCCCAGTTTCCATCTGAATAGCATCTGAGAAACACTAAGGTTAAAAGTCCTTGGACAATACACAAGTATGACACTTGTATTCCAGCAATCGAAACAGTTAAGAAAAAAAAATAGTTAAATGAATTTCACTGTCCTGACCAGCATTCAGGAATATTGATCAAACAAACTCCTACATAAAACATTCATGAGTCAACATATTCTACCTGTGGCTTTCCACCTTCAGTGCTTTATGTACACATGGCGAAAGCTGTGCATTTGTGAATTGTTAATCTGAAGTATTAAAGGTTTGTTTTGTTGTATTTACATTTCAGTCAGACAGCAATGAACAGTGAAGAAAGTAGAAAGACAATGTTGAACTATGGGAAATTTTCTAATTTACACCCTTCAATGCTTTTAATCCAGCTCTGCAGTCTACTGCTAGTCTGATTATCCAGTCTGTAATCACAGCGACACCCTGCTGGTGTATGGATTGCATCGACTGACTTGAACACCTCTGCTGTATCATTTATACTGGATGGAGTGTATCTCAGCCTTTATGCTGTTTCTGTAAATGGCATGGTGTATTTTCTATTCCCAGTGTACAGAAATAGCAAGCTGAAGCATCAGCTCTGTTGGGTGATTTAGAGTGGGCTGAACATAGAGATTCCACGTCACTCAGGAGCTCACCCATGAGGCATTCGGCTGCACGTCACTCCAATATCACCCAGATAATTACTCGATAGGAGCTCAAGCTAAGCCAGGGAATTCAGGGAATCCTAATCTGCTTGATGATGATATAGCGAAAGACGTAATACAGGAAAGGTATTAAATGTCAGAAAGTGGCTTACTTTAAGACAGTTTTTTACTGTCTTACTTATCAAATAAGTGTATTCATTTAAGATAAAACCCAGCAAGTTGTTTGGTTATAAGAAAATCTTACTTACCTTGCAAGGTTTTAAATGTCTTTTGACCACAGAATTTGTTAAACTGGCTCCTTACCTAACGTGATCTTTGCAGAAATCCTTTATGATTATAAAGTAAATAAAAACATTTCCAGTTCATTTGGTGATCAATTTAAGCAATACTGCACAACCTACCATACTACTATAGGTTTATGATACTGAATATCTCATATTGCCGCATATCAGTAATATCGGCATGATTAGCTACGGTACTCTTCCTGTAGGCTCGTGTCTACGGGCAAATCACAGCCGTGCGTCAAATGTTTTATTCTTGTTTTATTCCAAACCTTTTCAAACCTTTTTTTAGGAAGTAGTATTTTATGTGGTGAGCACAGATGAGTGGAGTGATACACACGGTCAGGCACGTGCACAGGTAGGGCTCAACCTGTGTAGAGCACATGCCCTTTTTGTCCTTACACTCCAAAGTGCCCTTTTTTTGGAGGTGTTTTTTTATTTGGAATGGGGGTGCCCTTTTTCAGTTTCAGCACATGCCCCTCAAAAGGTCTGTGCATGGTCATGCACACGGTGAAAAGTCCCACTGTGGTTATAGTAAATAATTCTCTTGGAATGCCGCTCGATCAGTCATATCAATGGAGCCGAGCTAACGGTTGTATAATTGAGAGCTTGGGGTATTTCAGAGTGAAATGGGACACAATAAGGCTGAGCAGTGGCAGTTATTTTAGTGCTATTCTAAAGCATAATTAATTGATGTCCTTGGAATTATCTCCACACTTTTTCCAATGCATTTGGGACTGGCTTATGTATTTTATTACTGGTTGCCCAACTTTCACTTCAGAAGCCATAAAGTTGACACTGGCGCTGGCTATACATGATAAACTGCATGATCACACTCAATATATTTGGCGGTTTGAAGTACATTTTTATCACACTCTGCAGCTGAGTCAGCCTTGTGTAATATTTTTTCTCATATTCAGACACCATTCTTCCTGATCTGGTGTGAATTGATAAACATATTGTATATAAACATATCGGAAACATTGGGATTAAAAAAAAAAAAGGTTGCAAAACTCAGCGTTCAATAAAATACTAAACAGACATCTTTGCAATATTTCTACTACACACACACTGTAGGCTAATGTGTCTCTGCTTTAGCGGTTGAAATCTGCTGCTTTCAGAGCAAACCTTTCTTCAGCATGTGAATCTGAGGTCAGACTGATCTTCTTGTATTTGCAAATCACTTTGTAATACTGTAGCAAGTGCCTCCAGCTAATAAAATTACAGCAGCACAAATACCACATAAGCCACAAATTTTCCAGCAGCGTATTTTAACGACATTCTCTGAGGATGTTGTGCCTATTTAGCTGAATTTGTGTCTCGCTCCTGGAAGATTAGAACACCTGTTCTTGTATAATTAGATGCATTTGTTGACTGCTGATAACTACAGATGTGTGCATCTGTCTGTATACACAATAATGATGAATTTGCCCCTAAGTATTGAAATAACTCCCTAAAACTCATACTTCTGATGGCTGGATGATGAAGAATGATGCTTCAAGACATTGTCCCTGTGCTATTATGCTAATAGGTTGATATCTTCTTAACTGTAATTATTTCCAGTCAGTGTAAAATTGTTTAGGAGAAAGTGTGCCAAAATTTTATTGTCCTCCTGGTGTTTATTTTATTAACTTTTCACGCTACAAGATTACCAATTAGCTGCAACTTCTTATTGGATTCATTGGACCTTTGGGAAAGTTGTGCATATTCAGCTCTTAAGGGTTTATTTTCAGGGTGCACCACTGAGTTTATGCAAATAATCTGCGTGTAACACACGCCTTTATGTTTGTCAGATTTGTCTCGAGTAGGTTTATTGAAGATGGGTGTTTTCAATAGTGCTTAGACAACATGAAAAAAATCTTTTAGAGAAAATGGTTTGCTGTACAGTGTAAAATCAAAATATGATACAGTTATATGATTATTGATCATTTGTAATAATTATCACGTCAATCATGGCAAATTTGGTTACCAAAATGGCTTCCACATTATTATTGAACCAGCTCATCCTATTACTTAACAGTTTATATTGTTTTATATTCTTTTGCCGACAGTTACTTGTGCACACAACTTGATGAAGCCATGAGATGCAAGCTTGAGATCATGAATCGTAATATGCTTGTTCGATGAAACACAATAATACAGTATGTTTTTAATACAATATGTTGCATTGTGGGGGGCATGGTGGCTTGGTGGTTAGCACGTTTGCCTCACACCTCCAGGGTTGGGGGTTTGATTCCCGCCTCTGCCATGTGTGTTCTCCCCGTGCCTCAGGGGTTTCCTCCAGGTACTCCAGTTTCATCCCCCGGTCCAAAGACATGCATTGTAGGTTGTTTGGCATCTCTAAATTATCCGTAGCATATGAGAGTGTTTGTGTGTGCCCTGTGATGGGTTGGCACTCCGTCCAGGGTGTATCCTGCCTCGATCCCGATGACGCCTGAGATAGGCACGGGCCCCCCCGTGACCTGAGAATAGATCGAAAAAGCGGTACAGACAATGAAATGAAATGTTGATTCGCCAAAAATTCAATCCTTGAGATGAGCAAGGTCTATCATAAAGATGCTGTTTCCTCTGATGTTCTCAGTGTGTGAAAAAATGAAGAAATCCAGTCCAGTGATGTCTACTCCGTATGAGCTTCTCAGTTTAACACAGGAGTATATAAGGAAATAGTAAACATACCAAACGAGCAGTTCCAATAGCATTCATTTTTTCTTTTAAATGGTGATGGTTTTCTAGTTGTCGCTTTGAATATGAATATGAATTTGAATAAGCACCCGGCTGAAAAAGCAGTTGTTTCCTATGTAAATGTTTGCTTGATGCTGTAACTACAGCAAACAATAAAAGTTTGGTTAGGTAGTAATTCCATTAAACATTTTACTGAGGGGAAACCCAAGTCAAAGGATGTGTGTAGAGCTGAGTTTGCTATGGATCACATGAATCAGACAACGGTAGTCTGTCTGTGTATGTTTGCATTTTACATTGTAGGCCACATTTGTCATTCAAAACTCTTGGGCAGATGGAAAACTGCTGTTTGAATTGAATTATTGCGCGCTCTATACAAATAGCTTTATAACCGGCAGTACTCTACCGCCTCCCTATCATGCTTTTAGAGATGATCTCTGGATGGTTAATAGCTCAACTTTGATTTCATTTTATTTTCTAAGAATAAATAAAGAATACTGTGTTAGCCTTTATTTTGGTGATATAAAATATAGAGTATTTGCAAGTCGCAAGCCTTGAATGCTGTAAGTGAATTTGGAGCTCCACAGACTGATCACATACTTGTTTGTCACACCTTAACAAATCACTAACACATTTCACATCACCACTGCAAATAGATTACAACTTCTGCCACCTGCAGTAAGTGGAAAAAAAACAAATTCAGCCCACATATACAAATTGAAAGGTATTATGAGATTTTCAGTACACCCTTCAAACACTGATGTTTCATGCAAAACATCCACTAGTCTTTCTGAAAGGCCCAAAATGGTGAAATGTTCTACCTTATCAGTATTAGTTTTATATGCTGCATGCCTGGGTTGTAACATGTTTAGAATTAGATGATGTTCACTTACGATGAGAGCTGGTTGGACCAGAGCCATGAAATGGTTGGATCTCAAATTATGCATCATCTGTCACTGACATGATGGGATTAAACATGTTCACATGCAGATTTTTATAAATCCGTTAAATTAAGCTTTTTTAATTACCAGAAAATGAATCTTTTATTTGAATAGTGCTTTAGACTTATGGCCTCTGTATTCATTGTTCCTTACAAGGTATAACTACTACCTATATTTTTCCTCGTTTCCACTTTTTTAAAAATTAGTTTTAACCTATTTGTGTCCAAAGGTTAAAAATCAATCCTTAATATAATAATGCATCCACAAGGGTGGAGAAATCACAACCATTTTTGCTGTCGCATTGCCGGAAGAGGTTTTAATGAGGATATTGACATCAATACATCATTTCACATCATTCATATAGAACATACAGTACAACTGTTCATCTTTTTTCTTGAAAAGCCAGTTCTAATACCTGTAGAATGTAGAAAGAGAGCTAAATGGAAAAGTCAGCATAATTATAACTGCAATATACAGTAACTACATTGTCAGTAGTACGAAAATGCATTATTTGATGCCCCTGAGTATGAATATGCAACTTTCATTTTTTTGCACAATTTGTGCATTGAAAAGCTTTTTGTTGAACAGTTTCGATAATGCTGTTATTACGTTTCTGATCTATACTTGGTTCTTTTTGCATGACTGATAACACTCTTACTGATAATTACTGATACTTACGAGCTACTCCAGCTGACATGCCACGCTTACCTTTCTTGTATTTGAAACATGGTGTGGAATATCCTATTCACTATTCCTCATAATCTTTTAAACTTTGTTGGGCCCCAGGTGGTGAAACTCTATCAGCATCATCTCTTATTCATAACAGATCAATTCCTATCCATCAACTCTAGGCTGCTCATTATCCAAAGCCAGTTTCAGGCTTGCTAATAAGTCTAAAATGCTTGTGATCCCTTGAGAAGCTTTGAATGAAAGTAAGAAAGCTTGAGCTTAAGGGTACTTAATTTTAAGTACTGACCTTTATGATATTCCCGGCATATTGCATATTAGTTGTGGTACCAAGATATGTGGGTTAATAAAATAAGCTGTCTGTACAGTCATAGTATTAACCTAGTAAAATTTTACTATGTGGGGGCACGGTGGCTTAGTGGTTAGCACGTTTGCCTCACACCTCTAGGGTTGGGGGTTCGATTCCCGCCTCTGCCGTGTGTGTGTGTGTGGAGTTTGCATGTTCTCCCCGTGCCTCTGGGGTTTCCTCTGGGTTCTCCGGTTTCCTCCCCTGGTCCAAAGACATGCATTGTAGGTTGATTGGCATCTCTAAATTGTCCGTATTGTGTGAGTGAATGAGAGTGTGTGTGTGCGCCCTGCGATGGGTTGGCACTCCGTCCAGGGTGTATCCTGCCTTGATGCCCAATGACGCCTGAGATAGGCACAGGCTCCCCGTGACCTGAGTGTAGATAAGTGGTAGACAATGAATGAATTTTACTATGTATTCCTGTTAAATCATGTGCAGTGCTGGAAAGGTAGACTTTAGATTTTTTTTTACAACTCTTCATGGCTTCCCAAAAGTCTCCATACATCATAAAAATGAACAATTTTCCTTCCAAAACTTATCTTATGCAATAATACCACTGGCTATATTGACCACATACATATGTATGAATCCATAATGCTTCAGTAGTCTTAATCTTTGATGCATTTCCTTGTAACTTTCACATTTGACATCAGAAACAAGCTTTAAGCTCTTGTCATGCTGTAAACTCCTGTGGTTGCAGGAAATGTTGAGGTCTTGCTGTATTTCTGGTGCGTGCAGAAAAACACTATCCTATTCTGAGCTTCTCAGTCTTCATGCTTGTGTAGATGTGACAGCAGTGCCTGCCAGATTTCACGTAGCTATCTCTGTAGGTCGAAGTGGTTTTTTTCAAGCAGATAAGGGATTGAGGGTACTGTATAATGTTAAGGGACTGAGGGTACTGTATAATGTTAAAGTTTTTTTTTTGAACAGGTTTGATGTTTTATACCTCGTAACTCCTTTTAACATTGAACATCAACACAAAACAGCTTTATAAAAACCTTAGGTAGATTTAGATCCCTAAGGAGCAAGCTAGAAATGCAGACATGACAGTGGCAAGGAAACATTCCCTGTGAAAACCTTGAGAGCAACCAGACTCAGAAGTAAGCCATCCTCTTCTGGATAGTGGCATTATTAATAATTACTCTTCCATGACTGTTTACTGTAAAGTTAAACAGTAAGTGTGTAAGGATGTTCAGTATGAGCGCATTGTCAATATGAGTCTTAGAGTGAGACTGGGCAAAAATCAGCCCCATTGCTTTCATCCAAATTGGCTTAAGAGTTAATCATAATCCACTCTCAGCTATTAAGTTAAGGATTAAGGGCTTTACTTGAGACCAACAAGTCTTTTGTCAATAAGGGATGAAGCTCTTAGGAGAAGTGCCATGAAAATGCCAGGATTACACTTTGAGTCCAGCTGTGGCTTTATGTGTAAAACTATAGCAGTACTTGTGTCATTTTACCAGAAGTGTACTCATAAATATGGATGTTTTTTCTTTTAAACGTAATGTTGTTTCCCCTCAGTTCTATATCCGCAATTGCCATGACACTTTCATGAAAGTGAGGTTTTAAAAGTGAGAGTTTGAGGTTTAAATGGCTTTCTGATTTTTTTTCCCTTCTCCTAAGCTGTACACGTTGTGGTTGCTGTTATAGTTTAAGGTTCTACGACACTGACAAACTCTCTACCCCTCCCTCTACCAACAGGGCATCAACACTGTGGAGCCGAGTAATGCAGATCCGCCTGCCCTCATCAGCCCCGGGATGTACCAGCTGGACATTGTGCTGAAGAAGGGCATCAATCTTGCCATTCGGGACCGAGGAGGTAGGACATGGATCTCTCATGATTGTTTGTTTTTTCTGGGCAGATTTGCTGTAAATGCAGTATTTACTCAGCGGATACCTTCGTCTGGTATATAACTTTCAAATTAGATGCTGTTTTTTGGCCTGACTGTTGAACCAAGATGCCAGTTGTGGTTGGCACTGTTCGACATTTAAGAGATGGAGTGCCATACTCCGAAGATCAATACAAATCTAATTAAATCAAATACCCACTGACGTCCAGGTCCTTTAAAGCTCACATCGCCTTGATTTATTTGTGTTTCTGTAGAGAGCTGGCAGAGGAGTGATGGATGGCTTTTGCATTTCTGGGCCATTATCTGTGTAGCTCCTGAATCATAGAGAAAGTGGTGTGCGTTTCAGGAAGCATATGTGTGTGTCAAAGCCAGGGGAGACGCTTCTGCCTGGACTAGTAATGGGCTCATTAGGGGCTGATGGGATGCTAGAACAGACCTGTCCAACCAACTGCTCATATGTACACTGACACATGCACTTAATGAGAGGAGAAGTTATCATCACACTTCATACCTGCACTGGTATACTGCACGCTGCAAGCTAGGGCAAAAATGGTTCTGGAGGAAACTAATGAGAAATATGATGCATTGCTGCTGCTCATATAATTAACATGGTTTATGGGAATACAATAAGTTTTTACTCCTTAGTCATTTTTATTGCAAATGCATATATGTCCCATCTATATAAAATCCCAGAATGCTGTCTATTTTATATTGATTAAATCTAGGAATTATGTTTCATGCAGGTTAGATAGTGTGACTATGAATGAAAGAGCTTCAACATCTGCTCGTTTTGTCCCTTCGTCACTCAAGCTTAGCAGCAGCACAGCTGAGTCTCTCCTGATCTGAGCATGAGTCATCTCTGGTTGCTCGTGTGTGAAGGCTCATTTTCTGACAGAAAAAGGCTGATGCTGCCAACCTCAGTAGCTTCAATTCTTGATTTCTCATAGGTGTGAAGGTGGGATGAGAATGTTGTAGCCCAAGAAGTTTTTTGGAGAATAAAATAACATACAAAGGACAATGGATTTCATGTTATAAATTTCCATGTGAGGAAAGTTCATTGAAGTGAAGCTTGTAGCACTCAGGCCATGGTGTTCTTTTTCTTTCTGCTGCTTCAAACCCACCTTTTCTTTTTGTCCATATAAAGAGTAGGTATGGAAATGGGTGAGACAGAGAGGGAGAGTGAGAGAGGGAGAGAGAGAGTGTGTGTGTGTGTGTGTGTGTGTGTGTGTGTGTGTGTGTGTGTGTGTGTGTGTGTGTGTGTGTGTGTGTGTGTGTGTGTGTGTGTGTGTGTGTGTGTGTGTGTGTGTGTGTGTGTGTGTGAGAGAGAGAGAGAGAGAGAGAGAGAGAGCACTACCAATAATTCTAAAGGTTATATTAAATTTTTAAATTAATTTAATTTTTAAAAACTATATATCAAATAGAAAATCTATTAACTAGAAATGTAGGGTAAGAAGAAGCAAGGTCGATACCAGGAAATCCACAATAAACAGAAATCCATCCAAAATAAAATAACAGTGAGAAATGAACAGTGAGAAATGAGACCAAGGTCAGAAACACCAAAAGGCAGACTCAGAATCAGAACAAAGGTGCAAGGCAAAGGCGAGACGAGGCAAGGCACAAGGTCAAACGGAGCACAGAGTAGCTATCCTGAAAACATGGCTCAGAAATCATTAAAAAACACTAAAGAAAGTGTATGAATTTGTTAAGTGTTACTATGTCCATGAGCTGTATGTAGAGGCAGAACAGGAAAATGAAATGATAAAGACTTGGAAACCCAGGTGAATGTGCCCATCTGGCAGTCTGGAAGAGCAGAGTACAGGCTGGATGTTATAATACGTTACTCTCTTGCTTATTTAATTAACACTTTCTGACCAAATAGTCTCAATAATTCAACGACAATGTATGATAAAATATTAGGGACAACATACAATGTCTGTAGTCATTCACTGCACATGGACTAGGTTCATCACACAATAGAAGAAGTTGCTTTCGGCTGCTCCCTGTTCGGGGTCGCCACAGCAGACCGACTGGTCCGCACAACAACTTGGCACAGGTTTTACACCGGATGCCCTTCCTGCCGCAAACCTCCCATTTTTTCCGGGCTTGGGACCGGCACTGTATCCAGTGGCTGGGGTTGAGGCATTGGCTGGAATCGAACCCGGACCTTTCGCATGATAGGCGAGAAACCTACTACTGAGCCACCAATGCCTCCAGGTTCATCACACAATAAATAAGGCAAATAGAAAGCAATTGATCTTTTTCTTCTGCTCGTCCACTTTCTGGGTTGTACCTCAGAAAAAGATCATTTATAATGTTCCATTGCTGCAAATAATTCTGCTCATTCATCTCACAGCATAGGAAACATTCATGTATTGAATGTATTGTGTGTGAACACACTGGACTTATATATCAAATATAGCAATATATCAAATAAGTCATCAAATATATCAAAATATTATTTAAGGCAAATATATTAAAATCCTGGGGGGCACGGTGGCTTAGTGGTTAGCACGTTTGCCTCACACCTCCAGGGTTGATTCCTGCCTCCGCCTTGTGTGTGTGGAGTTTGCATGTTCTCCCCGTGCTTCGGGGATTTCCTCCGGGTACTCCAGTTTCCTCCCCCGGTCCAAAGACATGCATGGTAGGTTGATTGGCATCTCTAAATTGTCCATAGTGTGTGATTGTGTGAGTGAATGAGAGTGTGTGTGTGCCCTGCGATGGGTTGGCACTCCGTCCAGGGTGTATCCTGCCTTGATGCCCAATGACGCCTGAGATAGGCACAGACTCCCCGTGACCCGAGAATAGATTGGATAAGCGGTAGACAATGAATGAATGTTTGTTAAAGACACATGTTACTGTCAAGGTACCTTTAGCAGTACCTCACGCTAGCTAGTGGATTGGTTTTCTACTACAAATCATTAAAGTCAAATAAAGTTTGACTAACATCAAATAAAGTTTAAAAAAAGCTAATCCTCTGAGGCAACAATAACAATCTACTAACAATAACTTTCCTCCTTATTTTCCCAACTGAGACGCCTCAGAAACCATGACGATATTTCCAGTAAGGGAACATAGTGAGCATAGATGCTCTATAGTTTTGTGGTGCACTGTGGGATTATTTAGGGAGTGAAAGTTCCAGTGATTAGAAGGATTTTGTGATTTCGAGAGATGAACAACTCCCTGATCAGTGCCCTGACTACTGAACTAGGCAACTGATTGAGACACACCCATGGTGCTCATGATTATGCTTTACATGACCCACCAATCAAATAATACTTATGACCACAGGCTGCATAAAAAAGTATAATAACTAAAAGGTAATACAGTTGTCCAGTTTCAGCTGGACAAAGATATATCTAAAAAAAAAAAAAAAAAAACTTTAATATTTGCATATAAACTTGCAGTAAGTAGCATATATGTCTGCAATGATAATAATCTCTAAAATAAACTCTCATGTTAACATGTCAGCCAGCAGAGAATACTTAATGTTTTTTTCTCACATCTTCTGGTATCTTCTGTTTTATACTACATGCATTAATAGACATGTTTGTGTATTATTGGGTTTGATCTCATTACCATCATCATTGCTTAAATGAATCACTTACATTTGAGTCATTGTTTTTTATTCCACAGTTTATCTCAAAAATAAGTAGTTATTTGCATGGTTATTTTTAGTCTTGCCAGGACAGTTGTAGCACGTGAGACTTGGGAAAAGTTTGAGGCTCCATGTGCGAATGTTTAATAAATGTGTTACATAGTCCACACTCCAAAATCACAGTCAGAACAAAGCAAAGAAAAATCAGGTCAAAAGACAAATCCAAAAGAGTAAATGTGAACACAAGGAAAAGGTCAAGGTAAACTCTCTCTGTCTGTGTGTGTGTGTGTGTGCGTGTGTGTGTGTTATGTGCTGTCTGGGCCAATGTGATGACAAGTTCTTGAATGACTGACTGTTTGTGTGGGTGTCAGTTGAGCCAGTTTAGCACCACAAAATTAATGTGTTGTCATTTATTTCTAATTTGGTCTCTCAACAAACCTCCAATCAATTCCTATTGTGGTTCAACTAAAGTTCTCAAACTGAGGAGACAGTCATTTCTATCACAGTAGAAAGAGGAAACCCTGTTGAAAATCTATTGGACACAGGGTTTCATGGTTGACTGAGTGAGGGGACATTAGTCAGCCCTGAGAGGGTCACAGATAAATATATCTGCTCTGATAGAGAAGAAGTAGTGCAAGTTCCACATTTCCGTCTAACACTTCAAACATGAGTAATCTGCCTATACCCCCAGGGACTTAATTATGACTCTGTGTGCATTATTCAGTAACCTTTTTATAGATCTCATGGCCTGCCAAGATTTTTGGGGTTGGATTAATTATGAATGTCTGAAGCGGAGTTTTTACTCATTTCAAGGATTGTCATCTTTTTTGCATCAAAATTATAGCATGAGCTTCTTTAAGTCTAATGAGTAACCTCTGAATCGACCGATACAGAATAAATCAACTTCCCAAGTGAGTTTATTTTTCTTTTATTTGCTGTGCCCTGAATTTGTTTGTATCCTGATATTAATCAGAAGGTGTCACGGCTTTCATCTGCACCTTCAGAGCTAGAACATAGCTCAGCGATGTAATAGGAGAGCCTGGAGACAGTGGTGAGTGCTAGGGAGTGATTTTACTACTAAATATGGGTTTTCCTGAACTGAAATGCTTCTCTTTTGCACATATCTCAATCAGAAGTATACATACATACTGAATATACATAGTATACATATCCCCGCAAATCTCAATTCTGTCAATTCTTTTCATTCTGGTCTTTTGGCAGAAGCTTAACTCATAATGGCATGGCCAAGATTTTCATTTAACATTTATATGAAAGTGATCACAGTCACATGGTTGTTAGTGCCAGACGCTGTTTTAAGCATTTCAGAAACTGCTGTTCTCCTGAGATTTTCATACATGAGCCCTAGTTCATAGTTCTTGGCTAACAGAAGTAGAAACGTTTCTGCTGTTCTAGCCCATCCACCTAAATGTCTGACATGATGTGTGTTCTGAGATGCTTTTCTGCTCACCACAGCTGTAAAGAGTGTTTATTTAAATCACTCTAGCCTTCCTATTAGCTCAAACCAGTTTAGCCATTCTTCTCTGACCTCTTTCATCAGTAAGGTGTTTCTGCCAGAACAACCAATCACTAGACATTTTGTCATTCTGTGTAAACTCTTGAGCTAATAGGAAGGCTAGAGTGATTTAAATAAACACTCTTTACAGCTGTGGTGAGCAGAAAAGCATCTCAGAACACACATCATGTCAGACATTTAGGTGGATGGGCTAGAACAGCAGAAACGTTTCTACTTCTGTTAGCCAAGAACTAGAATATGAGGCTACACTGGGCACAGACTCACCCAAACTGGACTGGTGAAGACGTCACCTTTTTTGATGAATCTTGATTTCGGTGATATCTTGCAATGGTTACTTGCAACATGATAATGTGCGTTTTCACAACGTGAGTCATGTCAAGTCACAAGTCACCTCAAAATGGTTCCATGAACACTGTAGTCATGTCTACATGGATCAGGATCTTCTGTGTTTGTGGACAGATGTATATTTGAGTATACATGTCCAACAAACTATCAACTTGGAGAAACTGGCAGTGTTCCCAATTAAAAGTATTCGTACAATCAATAGTCACCACAATATCCTTCATTCCATTAGACATTCCATCTTTTTATTCAGATGAATTGATTCTGTGTCCAGTTTGTTGGCTGCCATGAAGATTTTATTACATCTCTGAATCAGACCTCTTACAGGGTGCATTACTGGGCTGGAAATATTCTACCCCCTTAATGTAACTTGGATTTCCCTTCGTAGTATTGATTTTTCAAAGCTGTGCTGGTGAACCGCTGAAAGCCTGAAGAAGAGAAAACCACTTCAAGTTTCTGAAAAATCAATATGTACTGAAAAATCGTCGCAAAGGTCCTGACCAACATCATCGCTATAATAATATAATAATGTAAATCACTCTTTTAAAGCCTGGGGTGATTTTGCCAAGTATCAAACGCTTCATTTGGTTTTTGCCGCAACGTGCCTGTTTTATTTCACTCCAGTTATAGTGCATTTTTATCTTGAATTATGAAACAAGACTCACATACATCTTGTATATAATAAAACTGGTGAATTACTCATCCCTTCACTGTAAAATCAGGACATTTTCTAGCCTTTAAATTCATTATTCAGAAGCCATTAGCTGGACTTTCCTCCTGTAACTACTTTGCTAATAGGGTGTGGCCCATTAGCAGTTAAAAGTGACAGTGTGGAAAAATTAAATACACAGATCGCCTGAATCTTTTTTTATTATTATTTTTTAAAGAATTCAGCTCAAGTACAACATGAAGCCAGTTATAATTTTAAACAGAAAACTCAGAAAAACTCAGACCTTAGCACTCTGCTTTGAAAGTCACTTTGTTGGCATATCTGCATTTCCTGAATTTAAAAGGATAAAAAGAATTAGACATTTGACATGCCGTGTACAAGCTCTGTCATATAAGATTAAGTATTTCAGGAACAAAGTGAACATGCAGAATTGTGAACAACGCCTGCTTCCATCCAGAGTTGAAGTGAAAACTGCTGTCTTCTGCTGTTCCTGTTGAACAGAGAGCCCTCGGTGCCAAAGCTTTCTTATCATTCAGAAAAGCTAAAGCGGATTACCATGTCATTTCATATTTCATCACAAAAGATTTGCACCCCTCCATCGTTGTTGAAAAGCTGGGCTTTTGCTCAGGGTTGCACATACTGGAGCCAAGGTACACCTTTTACTTTATACTTTAAAAATAAAAGGTGGTAATGCAGCAAAAAACAAGCTATGTATAGAAATGAAATACATTGAGAATGGATTTCTAATCACATGGTGGCAAGCTGAATTGATTTCCCACTGAAGTATATAGTGAGTACCATTTCCTGGAATCATTACAGTAGCTGCTGAAGAAAATCCTGAATGTTGGCACTCACTGAGGTTCTCTTGAATTTGTCTATGTTTTACAGTTGGTTTTCTGATCCACTGCTTCTAATACCACATTTAATAGATTAGACTGACTATATTTGAGCTAGTATGAAGGCAAACATGCATTGGATTATTATAGAGTGAGATTGTCAGATCGTGATGATAGAGGGATTCCTCTCTCGCTGCATTAAGCAGTAACACACTGCCTCACTGTGGCTGTGCAGGATATCATTAGTGCGAGCCATTATAAATGTTATTATGACTAATAAATTTACAGTGAAAAATGAGACCTGTTTGCAATTCCGAACTCGGCAAAATGCCGAGCTGAATATATATTTAAACGATGCATTTGCTTATTTATTTGACCACAAGACTAAAAGACATATTTGGTATACAGACAACTGTATACAGCAAGGGCTAGATACATTTTATACATCTATTATGCAATTGTGAGTGTTGGGAAAATTGCATTGAACACACACACACACACACACACACGCACACAGGGTGGCACAGTGCAGTGTGAATCAGATTTAGTCAGGTTCAGAATCCTACAGCCCTCCTTCATCCAACAAGTTTCCTTTCTTTTTTCACATTTTTCTTTTTTCTCACCTCGGCTGTTCGGAGCAAAAAGAACGTCTAGTGCTGTACTTATCTTTTTTTACTGTTACACTGAACAAAACCACATAATGCCATTGTTACAGTCTCCTGGTTTATCTCGTGACATCACAGTGACATCACTGATGGTAGGAACAGCCAAAGCTTTACAAATTGATCAGTTTTTGTTACACAGCATTGTATCAGGCATCAGGTTGTTATGAAGTCACGAAATCTGTCTGTGATATTGTATTTTCAGCATTGACTGAAACAACTCTAAGCCTGCCATCATGTTAGTCAAAATGTCATGTGTGTGCATGAATGGAGCAGTTCACAGCATGAAATATGTAGGAGAATGTGTAATGAGTAAATAATCAGTACGGAAATCAACTGATGTATTTCTGATGTGTTCCTTTTGAGGAGGAAACAGACTCACCCTCAGTTATGAGGTTAATGTGGAACATTAATAAATATCCTGTAAGTTGTTTAAACAAAGCATTAATATTAAGTAAAGATGTGATGTTGTAGATTTTCTAAAAGTTTCAGTAAGTGCTTTATATCCTGGTCAGGGTCAGGGGGAATCCACAGCCTAGCTTGGGAATAGTGGATAGGAGGCAGGAGTACACACTGGATAGGATTCAGGTCTGATTCAGGTCTGATTTGGCATACTGAATCTGCCAATTGCAATGTTTTTGTGAGGTTGGAGGAAACCCATAAGGACACATACAGACATATAGTATGGACACAAATATCTGCACATACAGTAACTCAAGTGCAGGATCGAACCTGGGATACATTGTGAAGCAGCCACTGTGCCATGCAGATCAGGTAGTGATGTTCAGTCCTGAGTATTTTGCATGTTGTTGTATCTGCATGCAATTTGTCCAGATATTCTAGTTTCCTTCCACCTCCCAAATACCCAGTGGTATTAAATTTGAATTGCTCCAGGTGTGGATGAGTGTGTGTGGTGTTTTGTAATGGGCAGGCATGCAGTCCAGTGTGTATATCTGTCCTGTGCACAGTGTTAATGGGATAGATTCTAAATCCACCAGAACCCTGACTACTTACTTAAAGAATAGAAAAATAAAACATGTAAGTGTCAGTGATTGCTATTGCTAATTTGATCATTAGGAAAGAGGGAGCTGAATATCTAGGTTCTGTGTTTGTAATTGAAATACCCTTATACTACTCATGATTGTTTAAGTATCCAAGGTCAGAGGTGGCATGGGGCACAGTAAAACTTGAGATCTACAGCCTCTGTGTAGGAAGTCAATTCCTGTACCCATGCGAGTGGACTTTAATTTCATGCTTTGCAGCCTGCAGGATGTACGATGCCACTCTGCTGGTTATATAGACCCATAAAAAGTGCAGTTCTATGACTGACCAGTCATGTGTGCTTCAGTCTGGGAGAAAGAAAAGAAATAGCACTACTGTGATGAATCGTCAAGCCTACTATGGATTTTTTTTGTTCAGTAGTTTTGTTTAGTGTCCTGCTTCACGCCATCATTCGGTAAGTTTTGAGAGAACTTTCCCTGATCTGATATCCTGGCGATTGCCTTCATCACAGTTTACACTCCCATTGAGTATAATACTGTCAAAGCCGTGGCCTCATAGTTCATTTACTTTCTGTAATTGTAATCTTGTGCCACTGCTTTGCTGTGGGCTTTTCCTGTTGATAGCTGTCAAGTATATTGAGAAGTGATATATATCACGACCCTGCGCATGGCTTCCACTGCTGATCTACAGTAATGCTGGCAGATCACTAGGTAATTTTGTGATCAGGGACATTTTACCTCCTCCGGGTGCTTTAGTGCTTAATGTTCTGAGCCGTGAGTTTCAATCCCAGGACCTCCAGAGATCCCCTAAACATGACCTCTAAATTTGATCTATATTAAATAATAAAAATAATGACTTGGTGGCTCACAAAATAATGTAATTATATCAGAATCTTTGCAGCCAGGAAATCTTTAAAAAAAAATCCAAGTAC
>JAUCMX010000021.1:5953623-6158623 GCA_033459395.1 Hemibagrus guttatus
ATTTTCAGCATAATCTTTATAGATCATATCTGTGGCAATAATATTCTCAGTCATTCATATTTCCTGTTTTCAAGCACTCTCTCTCTCTCTCTCTCTCTCTCTCTCTCTCTCTCTCTCTCTCTCTCTCTCTCTCTCTCTCTCTCTCTCTCTCTCTCTCTCTCTCTCTCTCTCCTACAGGTCTTCGATTATGACTTTGGCCTGCAGGATGACTTCATGGGCTCAGCATACCTTTACCTGGAGTCTCTGGAACAACATAGGTCCTTTACCAGTCATGTAGCGGTCCATAACTAGCATTCTTATACTGCTGCTTTCCCATTGACACATCTGATTAGAAAAGACAAGAGCATCCTCTAGTGTTTCCCTCTGATAGTACAACTGTCAAAAGAATTCACAGAGTCTGTCAACAGCTTCCTTATTCATTTATTTCTGTTTTGATTTGAATCAAATTCAAAATCATGTCATGTAAATATTAGCGTAATATTTCTAAATAAATACTTGATTCACAAATCAAGTAAATTAATCAAAACCAAAACCAATATATATCAGATATAGTAATTAGAGTAGCCCTAAAAATAAATAATAAATAATGTGAAAATCACAAGTGTGCATGTGAAAACGTAAATAAAATACAGGTCATAGGGTTTAGAGTCCTTTACATGAACTTTAAAAATGTAGATCAGAGGAACAGATGTGGATCTTTATTGCTTGAACAGTGATGAGTAAATACACACATGGATGTAGAAAGTCTCCTTTTCATGATTAAGTTCATCCACTGTGTTATATGGATAGAAATATTACTTGATAATAGCTATGAATAAAACTTTAAACAAATCTCTACAGGGGGTGCACGGTGGCTTGGTGGTTGATTCACACCTCCAGGGTTGGGGGTTCGATTCCCGCCTCCGCCGTGTGTGTGGAGTTTGCATGTTCTCCCCGTGCCTCGGGGGTTTCCTCCGGGTACTCCGGTTTCTTTCCTTGGTCAAAAGACATGCATTGTAGGTTGATTGGCATCTCTAAAGTGTGTGTGTGTGTGCCCTGCGGTGGGTTGGCACTCCGTCCAGGGTGTATCCTGCCTTGATGCCCAATGACGCCTGAGATAGGCACAGGCTCCCCGTGACCCAAGAATAGATCGGATAAGCGGTAGACAATGAATGAATGAATGAATGAATGAATAAATCTTTAGGTAAATCTGAAGTCAGAAAACAGATTGAGTTTGCTAACTGATTTTGATTTTAAACTAATTGATAAAGAACAGAGCACTTTTCCATAAAAAATACACTATGTGAATAGAATTTCAGACTATTGTAGAAGACAAAGTTATTGCATCTTATTTCCCACTTATTTTATATTAAGCAATTTTTTTTTATTATTATTTTGTGCTTAACTTCTTTGTTATTTAAGAATATTTATTTATTTATTTATTTGCAGTAACCTTGAACGCCAGCTCCACTTATAACTTCACTGAATTGCATTTTTCCTCTCTCCATTTACTTCTTTTCTTCAGACCGTACATACTTGCAGCTTACTAAATACTTTCCTTTTATTGGTTCACTGCTGCAACACCTGCGTATATTTTCAGATGTTCATTCATTCATTCATTCATCTTTAGTAACTGCTTTATTTAGGACAGAATTATGGTGGATCCATAGGTTAACCTGGGAATGTTGGGTGAGACACGGGAATACACTCTGGATGGGAAGGTAGTCTATTGCAGGGTAACTCATTGACACCTAGGGGCAATTTAGAGAAGCCAGTCCACCTACTGGTGTGTTTTTGGGAGGTGAGAAAAAATCAGAGAACCCAAGAATCCCCCATAGGCACATGGAGAACATGTAAAACTCCACTCTGTAATCCACACTGTGTATGTTACAGCACCACCTGCTGCCCCGCTGTGCTACCCTGAATTACCCCTACATTTGAGTGTGCTGTGTAACATAAGCATAAATAAGGTACTTGTGGGCAGGAGCTTTGAAGCTGATTTGTCATTTGCGCTCCTTCACGGCTTCACAGACCCTGATTTGTTTGTCATTCCCTGCGCTCAGGTCTCTGCTTATTTTTACACAGCTTTACTGAATAAAGGCCATTGTGTGTACATACTGTGTGTACATCTGACTATTATTTTTTTACTCATCCTTTAGGACCCTGGACGTGACACTTGACCTGAAGGACCCCCACTATCCTGACCACGACCTGGGCTCTCTGGAACTCGCGGTAACGCTCACTCCTAAGGAAGGGGACGTCAGGGAAACTGTGAGTGTTTTTATCTTCATAGTATCTTCATACCATGGTTGATTCATTTTTCCCTTTTTTTCCTTGATGCCTGAATATTCTAGGCATGTGTTGTTTCTGAGACTGTGAGGTTTTAGCTCTATTTCATCTGTAGCTGTTGGTTTAGACGATTTGGGCATTTGTGTAAATAGATAACAGTATTAAGGGCTTAATCTGTTAGCAGGCTTTGAAGTTGTCCTCCGACTCATATGTGGATGAATGTCAGTATCCAAAGCTTGATGAGAGGGACAGATAAGACTTTAGCCTTTTTTGCCTCTGCATTTGAATGGATTGATTTTTTATCATGGCTTCCTGTAGAAAAAAAAAATGCTTCTTTCATGTCTCACACTCTCACCAGCTCTCCTTAGTACATGATTGGGCATCTCATTTGAAGGACTTGACAAAAAGGCTTAGTGGGCTAGCTGATGTAAAATAATCCATGTTTCATCTCAAGCCAAGAAATATATTGCCCAAGGAAGAAAATGCACTCATAAAAAAGTGCTAGAATTTAGCTGGCAGCACTTCCTCTCTCGAGGACAGAAATGTGTTCAGCGCTGGCTGGTCCATCCCAATTGCATTTAGTTCTGTCTCTGGACTTACCTAGAGTTCTGTGTAGAGATTTATATCTCATTTTGTATGCTTAATTCTTCCACCCCTACATGCGTAATAGAGACAGAGGAAGCTCACAAGAGAAATATATGCTGCTTTGTCTAATTGTCTTTATAATGCAGTAAATGCTAGGACTGATTGCATTGGGATTCCTGAGCTAGAATTCCTTCTAGAATGAATTAGAGACAGAGTTTTATGCTATATGTATGAATTGAGCTGAGGATGGCCAGTGCTTCCCTTGTTGATGTGACTGTAATGCCTAATGGCTGCTGTTCCCAGCTTCCCCTGGCTGCGCCTCCTCCAATCATCAATTAGCAGGTTCTCATTCACGTTAATCCGGGGCTTTGCTAAGAAGAGCTTATGACATCTCTGTGATACCTTCATTAATTCGGAATAAACACTAAATACACTTTTGAGTCATTCATATTTGCCAGTTTATTAGGTACTGCAGAAATTCTGATAGTGGACATTCCATTGCATTGTACACCCTCTGGACACTTTACTAGGAACACGTGTACACCTGGTCATTCATGCAGTCATCCAATAAGCCAATCACGTGGCATCAGTTGAATGCATATAATTATGCAGACACAGGTCAATAGCTTCAGTTAAATTCACATCAAATACAAAAACCTGCTGATTTCCTGATGTTTACACAACAGTCTCTAGAGTTCTGCAGGTAGAAATGTCTTGCTGATAAGAGAGGTTAGTGAAGAATGATGATTTGAACTGACAGGAAGTCTATAGTAACTCAATCACACAACACAGAAAACCTTGAGGCAGGTGGGCTACAACAGAAAAAGACCAGTGTTTCCATTTCTGTCAGCCAAGAACAGGAATCTGAGGCAACACACGCTAACCCAAACTGGACAGATGAAGCTTGGAAATATGATGGGTTTCAAATCCACTGTTCTTGGCTGTCAGGAGTGGAATCTGATGTGGTTTTCTCCTGTTGTAGTTCATTCACCTCAAGTTTCAATGAGTTGTGTGTTCTGAGATGTGTTTCTGCTCACCACTGATGTAAACAGTATTAGTTAAAGTTAAGGTTATTAGTTACAAGCAAACAGATTGCAGTCAGAGAATAAATCTGGAGTACACGGTGGTATGCAAAATCTCACCACTGAATGTGCCATGTATCATCTCAAAAAAGGTGCAACAAAAAATGGTAAATAAAAACAAGGCAAGTTAGCAGAGGTTTATGTGGGTCCTGGTTTGCCTTAGAAATAAAATCTGATGTAATATTAAGTATTGTGTCATGGAATTGTACAGGAAGCAAACACATGTCCAGATTAGTTTTTGGTAGAAAAAAAAGAAAAAAAACAAAAACACAAAATACAAAGACAGAGAAAACAAAATGAGGATTAGCATGGCAAGATAGCATGAACGTGACGCAAGTACAGTGACTCCAACAAGAAAAGACTCTAGATCCTGAGTGCTGTACAAGATGCAACATAAAATCTAGTGCTCGTTAAACAAAAAAACATGAAGCAGGTGCAAACTATTACAGCCGGTAGTGTTCGGCGAGATGCATCAGACTCAACGCGAGGGTAGACAACGACAGGGGTTTATTAACAGAAAACCCACAGAACATTGCACAGCCACACAACACTACTCACACCACTTCAAACGAGGACTAGCAAACAAAAAGAGACCGACACCACTATAAATAGGGTAAGTAATCACAGGGAACATAGGGATCAGGTGAACAGAGGCAGGAACACATTAGGATAAGGCGGGGCTAGAACGAACACATGGCAGACATAAACAAAAACAAACATGACAGGACAACCCCTGCAGAAAGCCCCCTAGTGGTCCTACAAGGGAACTTGCCCACCGTAACACAAACAATCATGTGACGTGAGTGTTTTAATCACGTGAGATACATTGGCTTATTGGACTGGAAATATTACCATGTGTGAATGTAAAAAAAAATTATATGGTTTATTTTAAAACTATGATTGCTGCTAATTTATGTGTTTAATAAAATAAAATAAAAAACAACTCTTTGTGATTCATGCAATGTTCTGCCTAGGCAGGAATCGACAGGAAGTTAATATTGGAATGCCTATAAATACTAAATGTCTCAGTTTTGACAGCCGTAACACCTAATAAACTTGAAGCGCTTCACAATATTTCTATTACAGGATGTCATTATGCTCTTAAAACAGAGATCCCTCATTTTAGTGTATTCCCTTAAACCTAATCTCACATTCTTACCTCTAACCAGCTCATGGCACTGGGGGTGGTGACAGTTGGGATGTAACCGCTTTGTCTCATTTACAGACCATGCTTTTGAGAAGGAGCTGGAAAAGATCCAGTAAGGTAATAACAGCATGACACTGATGTCCTTCCTCCCTGAGGTCTGCAGTGCTCTGCCTCAGACTGAGGGCGTCTCCTCCTCCTCCTCCTCCTCCTCCGCCACTCAGCCCTAGTCACTTTAATTTCCATGTTACGCCCTTTATTTTCTACAGCTTGCAATATACAGCAGAATTTGTAGTGCCATCTGCTGGACACAATAGAGAGCGCAGTAGAGATTTGTATAAAATCCAGGTCCAGCATTAACACAAGTGTCACACTTCAATCCTGGAGATGTGCTTCATATAACACTGCAGATTCATCTCATCAGCTAACAGATAGATCCTGCATGGGCTGAATTTGTTATGTTAGAAAATAAAACACAGATCTCCAAGGATGTGTTTGACACTTATGGATTTATAGCCTATAATAAAGAAAATATTAAGAGCACTTAAAAAATGCAATTAAGATGTATTCATGCTCGACACTGTGTATTGCAGCAACTAAGAAAATAAAGCTGAACTTTTTATTTCATTTTTTTCATCTTCAGATCACTTGGCATCATTTTGGTTGCAAAGCTAAACTGCTTCTCTCTTGAAGATGATGGTGTGTGTAGAAATATAGTATATAGTATATGTTGTTTCAAAAGCAGACAAGTGCAGTGACTTTGAATTTGGCTACATTGGTAGCCTTGAGGCTTGAGCAATGTAGATTTTTCCCTGATTGTGATTTTCCATTTTAAAATCTTGCAAAAAAAAAAAACCTGAATCATCCAGAACTACCTTAAAAGAGAGGAAAATGAGCATTCACAACCTTCAGGTTTAAAGAGAGTAGGAGAGGCGTAATACTATTAGCAGCTATGCAGTCAGGGACTGTGGGAATTGTGAACATTCAGCTGAATGGCAGATTTTTTAAAAGTGATTCTGCAATACTTGGCAAACAGAAAACATGACATCACACTTATATAAGACTTTTAGAAATCAGTTGTGTGACTTTTCGGAAATCAGGAGAGAGCAGCAGAATGACAGTAAAATAAATAAATAAACAAACAAGCAAATAAATAAATCAGTGTATTTAATTGTTCTTTAATTGTCATCACCATTAACGTGATTTATGAAATTTCAGGTCTCTCTTTTTTTATTTTTATTTAAAGAGCCATTGTGATATTATTTTCTGTCATAGATTTTCAGTAAGACCTCAAATAAATATAACTGATTTTACTGAATATACTTGCCAAATTAACCAAGTTGAACATGCATGAATAGATTTTATTTCATTTCCATTTAACATGAAAGAAAGCGAGGAACTTGCATGAAAACAGAGCTGATGAGATGAGGGAATGTGGCGAGGCTGTAAGGGTTTCTGTTAATATTGAAGTGTTCACCTGTGCAGATCAGTCCGGATTCACATGTCCGTCGGCTCAGGCCTAGCTTTACTGGGGAGTAAAAAGCTTCTCTTTTGGCGTGTTTAGAGTGAGAACTGATGCATTGTCAACGTTTTGTGGAGCAAAAGCCTGGCAGGTCTGGTAGCAAAATATAAACATTTATAAATATCACTAGATATCATGGCAACATAATATCATGTATGGATAATAATATTGTTATAGCACACAAGCTTAGTTTATACTCATGTAGTATACTATTACTGAGCCAAGATTTAGGTGAGTTCTCTCTCTCTCTCTCTCTCTCTCTCTCTCTCTCTCGTTCTTTATATACTGTATGTAAAACTACTGCATATGATTGCGATATACCTTTTAGTCATTTCAGTCAAATACCTGCTCGGTTATTTCCACATGAAGTAAGAGATCATGACACTGAAAAAGAAAGCCATGGTGTCTTGCAGGTTAGAGGTGTATTACTTGTTATTTGTGCTTGGGGACTGAAAAAGGCTCAGGAGTGCTTGCTTTTTACTCTCATGCAGATATAATACATTTCCAATAAAATGTAATGCAGCTCCATTAAGAGACTCAATTAACTCTATTAACTTCAATGGGCACAAATGAGGTAGCTCGAGTTTGCGGATCAAGCTCATTTTCCACAAGAAGAGAGGCTGCTCTAATGTGACACGTTATATCCTCTACATTTTTCACTTTACTTCACACCAGATTACAGCTCTCACAAGCAGCGCTCAAGTCTTTTAACTGACTCCAGAGCACACACGGTCACTGCAAAATATCTGAGCTGACATTCTGTAAAGATTTCACCTCTCAGTCCCGTTGCTGCAGGGCCTCATAGAAATAATCAACTCAGAGAATTAATGAACCGTAATAAATGAAATATTTTTAGATATAAAATGTGTTACGCTTTACACAGTGTATTACAGTAACTCAGTAAGTAACACTATTTCTTTTTTTTCTTTTACCATTTTAATTACAGAGGCATGCAAAGCTGAGCTGCTTGTTTCTTCAAGATGATTTATACATGTTTACATGTGTAAATATTGATTTCTTTCCATCTTTTACGTCGTGCTGTAAGCTGATGGACCATCACAGATGTTGTGGTGCGAACGGACAAGCATGCGCTCGTCTCAAGCTTGACTCGTTGTAGCTGCATGTATCTGTGTAAAAATGAATGTCCTTGCTTTTGTTGATAAAGGAAATGTGTCTTTCTGTTTATCTTCAGTAGTTAGACCTTGAAATGTAGCTTTAGACATTAATTAATGCAAACTGAATTTGCTCTGCTCGCCAGCTGTGTGCTAGCCTATTGTCTTGCACTGCGGTAAACTACCTCCTGTTAAAGCTTCACCCAAATTTTGGAAAGGAATACAAACATGAAAGTTTGTCTTCACCGTATGAGTAACGACACCCTGCTGAAACCAGTCTTTGAAGCTTCAAACTGGGCCACGTTGGGTGGGTCTCGGGAATACTGGAACACTGCTAACGTTAACTACATCCACACCTCTCCCTTCACTCCTGGGTGCCTGTGTATCTATTTATACACCCCATCTCTCTTTCATGAAGTGCAAATGCTGTAAACGGTGCACTCAGTAAATGCAAACCAAGCAAGATTTGTAATTATGATGCAGCTCCGAAATTAAGACTTTCACTCTAACCTTAATATCAGCGCGCAGGAAAGCGCAGGCTGTGAGATTCTCTAAAGTAACGCTAATGTTAGCGCAGCCAGCTCATCTTCTCCTCATTTACATTCAGTCTTTTTTTTTTTTTTCTTTTACTAAAAAACATTTATTTATTTTTTTTGCTTATGAATGTCTGCCTCAATTTGAATGACAATCATTTCAACACAAATACTTTTAATTGCAACCTTCAGCTGTTTTTAGGTTGCAATTAGTACTGCAGAAGATCCGATGCCGCGTTCTCAAGTTTTGCTTTTGGCAGGATGCTTTCTTGGCTTTCTGGCTACTGGAGTGAAACTAATACAGATTGGGAGTTTACAGCGGCTCTGCAAGAGTCAGCAAGTTAACGCGCTAATATCTGGAGAGAAAGGCATTAGCTACTCGCTCTCAACATCAAAGCTGTGTGTTTTCCAGGGAAGTGTTTGTACAGTTTAATGAAATGCACTTCAAACAAATGCCTTGCTAATGAGACCTCCAAATTAGGCATAGAAACTGAGACTTGGTTGTTTTATATAAATGTGTTTGATTAATAATGCCCGATTTCTTATTTTCCAAATAGAGCAGTAGATAGCTGTTTTTAAAAATACAGCTCGGTTTGGACGCAAACGCTGCTTGCAGACGCTCTCTGTAGTTATTTTGGACGGAAAAGCAGTCTTCAATACCAGCTGTAATTTGTGTTGTTGGTTGTCATCATGCCTGTGTGTCTATGTGTTGTGTGTGTCTGTATCTGTTTAATGAGCGAACATCTCACCATGGTTCTATGTTCCTGATTTAGCATGGAGGATTTGAACAAATAATCATTATATCTGTGTGTGTGTTTGTGTGTGTGTGTGTGTGTGTGTGTGTGTGTGTGTGTGTGTTGAATTGGCAGTACCAGAGTCTGAGGTTATCAGATATCCACAGGAAAGCTCAGCTGTGGAGAGGAATTGTCAGTATCAGTTTAATCGAGGGTCGTAACCTCCAGCCAATGGACACGAACGGCTTGAGTGACCCGTACGTCAAATTCAGGATGGGTCACCAGAAGTACAAAAGCAAGGTATTACTGGATTGAGAAATGTTTCTGATATAAAATACAGGCTGGATAAAATACTTTTATGTACAAATGTAACTTTATTTACAAAACATTCTCTACGTGACCAGATGTAAATTTCTATGTAAACACACATAGAGTCATCTCTACTAAACCCCGGCTATGGCATCTGTCCAGTTACAACCCTGCGGCAGCTTTCCTGATCCAGCCTTGAGAATGATTTCAGTACATTCTTGAAATAAAGGCTAATTTCCCCTCTGTATGGAGACTTCTGGGACACTCTGTAATAATAAAGTTATTTTGTTCTGTTGCAAAAGTTTGCACCCCTCGGGATTTTGGAATGGAAAATGAAAATATGTTTTACATTGCACTGTAAAAAATGTTTTATGGTTTTACAAACTTTTGCACTAAGATGTTATAAATCTGATAATATAAATCGCACCATGGGGGCACGGTAGCTTAGTGGTTAGCACGTTTGCCTCACACCTCTAGGGTTGGGAGTTCAAATTCCCACCTCCGCCCTGTGTGTGGAGTCTGCATGTTCTCCCCGTGCCTCGGGGGTTTCCTCCCCCAGTCCAAAGACATGCATGATAGGTTGATTGGCATCTCTAAATTGTCCGTAGTGTATGAGTGTGTGTGTGCCCTGCGATGGGTTGGCACTCCATCCAGGGTGTATCCTGCCTTGATGCCCAATGATGCCTGAGATAGGCACAGGCTCCCCGTGACCTGAGTGTAGATCGGATAAGTGGTAGACAATGAAATGAAATAAATAGCACCTTGTATTAATCTATTTGCTTAACTTTAAAAAAAAAAAAAAAAAAAAGGTTCGAAAACTCTAGAGCAGGGTACATCATTCATACAGCCTGCAGCTTAGGTTCAGCCAGAATACTGTACATCTTGTAATCCAAGCCACCAAATAAGCAGAAAATAAACTGTGATCTAAAATTGTAATTGGACTGAAAAATTGAAACAAACAAGAAAAGATCTAGTCTCTAATCTCTGTGAACACAACTACTGAAAAAATGAGCGAATGAATAGTAGCTTTTTATTAATAAGTTAGTGTATTCACAGCAAGTGGGGTGAATACTTATGCAATTATATACTTTAGTTTTTGTGCATTAATAATGTACTTTTCATATAAATGCCAAACAAAAATTAGCATGTTTAAGGGTTGCTAGTGTGTTCCTGTCTTCTAAACAGATTTTTTGATCCGGCCCACTGGACATTGAACTTTATGTAACGTGGCCTTTTAACCAAGACAAGTCTAACACTCTTGCTCCAGGACTAAGTAAGAAAATGGCGTTAAGCAAACTAAAAAAGTTTGCAACGGTTTTAAAAAGAGAGGATCTTACCGATATCCAGATGTCACCCTTGTCTCACCCTTCATAAGGACACTGTTTGATATTAACTGTAAGACTGTAGTCTTAGTAACTAAGTCTAGAGTAAGAAACAAGTACACTCACTTTTAATAAAACCCTTGTTTATAGTCTGATTATAATCTGAGCCTGACTCCTGAATAAAACTAAGATTTGATTAATAGGTATTTGTTTGTACACTTAATCATTAATCATCTTTAATAAAGAGTGGCCAGCTGTAATATAATGTAAAGAAAAAAAAATCCATGTGTTTAACTGGCACTAGCTTTCAGATTAGATTTCTTCTAGTTAACAAAGAAATTAATAACAAAATAATAAGCTGAGACTTTAAGGTCTTAAAACCATGTGAGCAGTGATTTAGCTAAGCTTACCTATATTGCAGTCAGTTATGTTTAATTAATTAAGGATATAAATATCATGATCATGATTAAAATATGATTAATTGAGCAGCTGCTCAGTCAGTTTCATATAATGAAGGCATATTAAAATTTGATGTTGCTGTTGTATGTGATCATGTAAACCAGCCTGACAATGAAATTTCTTTTTCATTTGAATGCTCTGTTCTCTTTAAAGCACATTCTGTCCTCACACACGTAGTTTTTTTTTTTTTTTGTCTTTTCCTTTATAGACAATACACAAATCGCTGAACCCTCAGTGGAGAGAACAGTTTGATTTTCATTTGTTTGATGAGGGAGGCGGCTTTATAGACATCACTGTCTGGGACAGAGACGCTGGCAAGAGAGACGACTTCATGGGCAGGTGAGTCATGTGCTTGTCTATTAGGTGTTTTTTTTTGGGGGGGTGTAGATTTTTTGTTGCTTTTTAACAGATAGGGTCACATACAATTGTCCAAAAGATTTTTCACAATGAACAAAAACAAAGAGTTGACCCTCTGAACCCCCCCCCCAAACCCAAACCCCACCTCACCCCACCCTCCCAAGCGGTCCTGCAGGCCCAGGCCACTAATTGTTGTAATAAAACTGCAACCGAAGCAATTGCCTGAAAAAAATTAATAAGTAAAAAAAAATTACATAAAATACATAAATTAAAAAGAAAAAAAATAGAAACAGACTACATTATGGGACACTTAAGTACAACATCATACCAATCATCAGAGATCCAAAAGTCTAAACTAAACCCCTAATTAAATTCGTCTATTAGGTGGATTTCACTTGCTGTGGTCTGAGTGAGTGTGATTGTTCCCCGTGCCCCACAGCGCTGGTCCGGTTTCAGACTCACTCGATTCTATTGAACTCTATTGATTTGCGTTCGTCTCACATCACCACAAACACACATGAAGAACACAACCATATCAACTCAATTTATATACACATCAATATATATATTTTCATGAGAACCGTGCTCTGTTTCAGACTAAACTGCCAGTGTGAAAGCCTCCTTACACTGCACTTTTATTGTATAACCAATAGCAAACACAAGCCAGGTGGTTAGTTACATTCAGTAGATTCAGCAGTGATTCAGTTTGTGGTCATCCAGTGACTGTCATGAGCATGAAATCAAGTGCTACAGTCACTAACATATCAGTAACTAGTAAAATCACATCAAAAACACACCAGCAGATGGGGATTTTTGCATTCATTTTCTTTTAAATAATTTCTTCTTCTTTATATTCTTTATATCTGACATGCTCTACACTGTTTTGAGGGTAGAGACCTTCAAGTACTGACTTCACAGATTTGTGCAAAATGAATGTTTTGAAGGTTATAGTTATCACCAAATATGAAAAGTTTTCTGGAGTCTGCAGTCTCTCTGGCCACTTAAAAATAAAGCCTTAACGGTGTCTACTCATGCCAAAATATGATGCTTTAGAGATTTTACTGGTTTGACTCCAGAGAAAGCATCAAAATTTATAGATTTTATAGAGCATCCATTTAGGAGATGCATTTTCTTGCTGATAAAACTGTCAGAGCCGCTGTAAAATATGACACAGGGAAAACGAGGGCGTGGGGAGGGATTAGTAAATTATTAGTAAAGACATTTCTGGAAACAATAAATTGCAGAATTATGAATGCTATTTTCATTAACTGCGTGAAAGCAGTTTTTTTTTTAAACGCAGGCTGATACAGATTGACCTTATATAGAATCCTGAGAGATAATTCAGTAAGCTGTAAACTGAGTGACTGCAGTGCATGGCAGTTATAAGACTGTTTAAAGACACAATAATATGGTTCTACACATACCCTGCCTCTAACCCTGACAATCTAACATTAAGTGTGAGAGACAAGAGAACTAATGGCTATGGGAAGTGGGGAATGAGGTGGCAGAATTTACTGAGGAGCTTGTCTTTTCCCCGCACTCCACCTTGTGCACGTTGCCATTCACAGACATGGTGCGTCTAAATGGGTTCACTTGTCAATCTCGTAATTGGCTGCTCCCAGCTTCCTTAAATACTCATCTTCTCCAGTCCTCTCACCGGACTACCCAGGCTGTTACCGATGTTCACATTAAGTCCTCGTACGACAAGGTTCAGCTTTCCATTACACACACTACACACACTGTGGCCTGCCAGGTCAGCCGCTTGAGCAGGACTGTGAGCTCGGGGAGTGTGAGCTTGGGGAGTGTGAGCTCGGGGAGTGAAATTGTAATATGGTTTTCTCTTTCTTTCTTACCTAGAGTTTCCTAGAGTTTGTGAAAAAAAAAGTCTTGATTTGACTGAGATTACTTTAAACTTGTTTTATTTAAGTTGTCTAAAAATTTCGATTTCATCCTCCAGTACATTCCTTAAACCAAACATGTGGCATGGCCTGTCTGACATGTGACATGGCCTGTCTCTTAAAACTTTACTTTCACCAGTGTTTAGTTCAACAGCATAAAAAGCTCTATATTTAATCAACTGGAACACACTGTATAGAGTAGTGCACTGTATACATTCTGCTTACTGTCAGAGAAAGTGCTGTCATTCTGTACAGAAGATGGTTTCTATAAATATTTCCTAAGGAGGCTAGATGGCAGCAAAAGGAAATCTAACCCTTTGGGTTCACGCAACAAAATTTTTTAGCAAAAGATAATATCTTGAAAATATCTAGTCAAATTTATTAGTTTCTTTTGTGAGTTACTGCTTATATTCTATTAGCAGATAATTGTGCTTCTTTCTAGTAATAAATGCTTAACATTCACAAATCTGCCAACAAACAATAAAATGTTATGCTTAAAAACAGTGAAATACGTCCAGAAACTTAATCTTAGATTTTGTTTCTCGATAACCTTTCAGGATTTTCTTTCTGAAACAGGAAATTTCAGATCATTGTGACTATGTTCAAGATGTTGTAGCTTTTCAGATGCCATTTTTTCAGGTTGAATGTAGTAACATAAATAAATAAAGCAATGAATAGTAATATAAATAAATCACATTACCACGAATATTGTGGTATTATAATGGGACTCAGTTTGCTCCTAGTGTATTTATGCTGAAGATAATAATGACATTAATACTAGTCTGTGTGTGTGTGTGTGTGTGTGTGTGTGTGTGCCAGGTGTCAGGTGGACCTCTCGCTCCTGTCTAAGGAGTGCACACACAAGCTGGACCTGCCCCTGGAGGAGGGTGAGGGCATGCTGGTGCTACTGGTCACCCTCACTGCTTCAGCCGCCGTCTCCATCTCAGACCTTTCTGTCAATATGTTTGATGACCCGCACGAGAGGAGAGAGATCCTGCACAGATATGTAAGTGTCAAGAAGCTCGGCTGAGAACGCATATGAATTTTAATTGCACAGAATAACTACAGCAGGTTAGCACACTTATAAGCTCCTTACAGGAGCATGAAAAAACATAGTTAGGACATAAGTGTAAGAAACATATTTTAAAATCGTTATTGATGGTGGCAGTGCTATTTTGTTTTTAAAAGAGAAGGAATAAAAAAAAATAGCCATGAGGAATAAAACGTGTGTGTTGTTATAGAAAAATAACATTAGGTGATGTGATGTGGCCCAAATCGAAACTATTACCAGAGTGTTTTATTCCTCTTATACCAACATTTCCTCTGCAGTTTGTCAACATTAGCAATTTAAAAGATATTAATGAATGTTGTACTTTTTATCCATTTATAATTATATTGTGGAAGGTCCGAAAAAACAGTTATTTTTTCTTTATGTGAAGTAAAGACAGAGCTTAGAATGATAGACCGAGAGAGAAGCAGGAACATGCAAAGCACATGAAAAACAAAATCTAGTAATAAAAGCTTCTCCATATCAGTGGTACGTATTAAAACAAGCTCATAAATATAAACCTGTGTTTTGCCTTACAGCCCACACTACTGTTAGCTGCTGTAGCAGAAAATTAATCAAAACTTAACCAATCAGTTTTAAGAATTCAACAGATATAAGAATGTAAACGAATGCTCCACAACACATATTCAGAATCATCCTCCCTGTTTAGATATATTGTTCTATATATTCTGCTTGTGGGTTGAACTGTGTCCCTGTTGGCGCCGAGTTCTCAGACCTGGCAGCACCTCAATGATGTGACCTCCTTTTCAAAGGCGCTCAACCTCTTGGGGCCGCAGATTGGTTCAGGCCTGGAGAGCCTTGGGCCTCTTTGCTCTCTGAAGAGAGGGATGAGGAGAGGAGAGGAGTGCGAGAGAGGGAGAAGGAGAGGACCTGATTGGGGTAGAGAGTGTCAGAGGAGAGGGGGAGAAACAGTGCTGTGACAGGCTCTTTTGAGGCTGGGTTTGCTGTTGAAAGGCTGGGACTGAAAGGGCCTACTGTCCTGTGTGAGGGCCTTTGGCCCTCTGTGGCCCCAGGGCCCTGTAGCCCTCCAGCCTGTACAATAGTCTCAGCCTGTCGCTTTGTCTTTGGCCTGTTAACCCTTCACTCGCTGCCATTTGCGGCTCTCTGCCACCTCTTTACATGCCAAAAGCAGGGGACAGAGTTGAAATAAAAAGGGGCACATCACGCTGCTAACCGCCTCTGATGCATCTGCTCTTGGGTATAATGGCACACATGAAGCCCTTGAATTTTTCAGCTTAAAGGCTCTGTCTCACATTTGCTTTCACAAGGCCACCATAATCCTCTAGCTAGGTGTCCTAGCTACTGTCAGATGGAGAGCATGGGAAGCATTTTCTGCTACTAATTCTGCTCCTAACGCAGAGTTGTTTTATATGTTGTGTCTGATCGCTAGTGGAAATGGAAATGTTTCACAGGCCAAACGGCAGGTGGCTGACCCACATTACTTAATATAAAAGGCTAGCAGTTGTGCGCTAAACACCTCCGCAGTGTCCTTACGCACCCACCGGGGGGAGCTCTTAGACCGATAATGGCGGAATAATCCAGATCTCTTGAAGAATAGGAGAGAGACAGGCCATGGGTGAGGAGCTGGGGAGGGGTAGGTGTGCAAAATGAAAAGAAAAGCTATTTCACCTTTTCGTTTTTTCCCCCTCCCACCCCGGTAAAGGATAGACGTTTTTACTCCCTCATTCCCATTCTTGCGCTCAGTTTTCTCCCCCTTTCTCTTCCTCCCACCCTCTCTCGCTGCATCTACACATTCATTAGCACCCTAGCCTGCAGTCTGATGGGGAGATATGCTGGGCTAGTGATGGGAGGGAGGACAGTGGATTTAAAATAGGGACTTTAATTTGTCCTCCACTATTAACATATTCCCTTTTCTCTGCTTGTCACTCATTCAGAGTAAGGAATTTAATAAAGATGTACCTTATCTAGTTGGGCAGATAACATGAAGTGCAGGTGTTAATGCTGCACAATGCTGCTTAAACAGATCTCTCTGTGTGGTTGTGGAGAAAAACCGAAGGTACGGGGAGAGCTACGCTTCAAACGCTTTCCACATTTCTATCACCATAAAATCAGATGGCCATATGAATTAAAGTGCCTTAACGCAGTTGAACACAGAGCCATTGCTGATGCCTACCATGCAAAGAAAGCAGTTACAGTCGAGAAGAGGGGGTGTGGGGTGTGGGGGGGCGTTTAGATGGAGAGACTGACGTGGCTGGGGATGCTTTGAAGCCGCAGATGCTCTCTGCAGAAACTGTAGCCGTCTGCAACCGTGAAGGGGCTGCGGGGGGTTGGGGTGGCTGCGCTAGCGCAAAACGCAATTAAATCTCTTAATGCAGCTTCGCCGTGGCTTCACGTACATCATTAAAGTGGCAAAGGCATATCAGATGACTTTCAGCTGTTTGCATATGGGATGAGCGGGGCTGGGCGGCTGAGTGCCTCATCACCGTGTATTAATGGCCTAGAAGCAGGATGAAGATGTCTGCTGCTAAAAGGCTTATCACCTGTCATCCTGCAGTCACGTCACACCTCAGACGCTCTTATTTAGGGTTCAGTGTGGAACAGACGCGGCACACCTGAGGATTCACTGAGAGCCTGGAGCCTCTTTATTGTTGAAACGGTTTCAATTTTGTTTGCGTATGAATTATTATTGTTATTATTTTTTGCTGTTTGGAATTTAGATGCCATTATGTTTACCAAAAGTCATATAAAGACCTACAAATGTGATAATTTAAGATTTATATCAGATAACAATTTATATCAAAAACAAAACAGCACACAAAAACGTAATGATTTGTATACTACTTAAATATAAAATATGTTTATGCTTCAAGAACATTAATTAAATAAGCACAAGATAACAGTAAAAAATAACGTTTATTAATAAGTCTATTATTGAAAATCTGTCTCAGAAAAAGAAATTTGGACATTATGGCTATTATAAAATTGCAGTTTGTTTATTGGTGAAACTCAATTATAATAACTTTTATAGACATTATATAAATAAATTCAATAAGGCAATAAATTCTAGCCTCTATTTCCTGAAATATTAAGACCTGAGATATGTCAGATTTTTAATACTTGTTCATTTTTTTATGGTGAAAATTTCTGGTATCCAAAATTCAGGTGCATGTTTCCATAATACACAAATAAATACATAATTAATACAGACATAAATAATACATTTTTTAACTGTAAATATTTTGAGGACATAAAAATATAACTGAAGGTTTTTATTATTATTATTATTATTATTATTATTATTATTATTATTATTATTATTATTATTATTATTATTATTATTTTATTTATTATTTTTTTAATTAACTCATTAATTAATTAATTTATTGGGGAAAAAAGTGTTACTGCTATTAACAAACTTTAACATTGTAATTGTATATAATGTGTATTACAGGTCTTGTGATATTTTTGCAGTATCACTCATCCGTGCCCTGATACAAAAGAGTTTTAAAATCTGTTTTAAGAACAAGCTTTTCCCCGAAGCTTTCCCGAAGAAATGCTCGATAGAGCCTACAGTCCGAAAGCTGATCCCATAAGAAGATCCCATATAGAAAAGACGCCATATTTCCTGATATGTGTTTTTGCTGATAAGAGAAGGTGCAGCTTTGCTCCATGGCTGTTGTTGTAAGCAGACAGGAATTATGCATTTTAATAAGGGAAGGCGAGAGTGTGGGGGACTCACGTTTAATGGACGTTAATGGGCGTCAGGGCCAGGGTGACCTCTGCTCAAGTGGTGGCACCCAATTCCACACTCGTCCTGTCTCTCGCTTTAAAATCAGAGAGCGGACAAATGCACTGGAGTGTGTGTGTGTGTGTGTGTGTGTGTGTGTGTGTGTGTGTGTGTGTGAGAGAGAGAGAGAGAGAGAGAGAGAGAGAGAGAGAGAGAGAGAGAGAGAGAGAGAGAGAGAGAGAGAGAGAGAGAGAGAGAGAGAGAGAGAGAGAGAGAGGGAGAGAGGGGAAGTAAAAGGAAAGAGCAAAGAAGGCAAAGTACGAGTGAGGTGAAGGGGGGGAAGCTGTTAGCATTCCATTTTTATTATGACATTTCACAGTCATCCGATTTAATGTCCCCTGACCGGATTGTCCGGCAGGAGACGGTGGGCTTGAAATGTTATTTAGAGCATTGATAAAAGGTGAGCGTCTGCGAGATGACAGCAAGTCATAAGGCTCGGCACGGTGACATTCATTTTCTCCACAACAGAGATGGAATAAGACGTCACAGTGACAAGCTGTCAGTCAAGCCACAGCCCCGCCGCCGTCCCCTCCCCCAGCTTTTGGTCCACACTTTCTAACACGATTCTCTGTGTGTATGTGTGTGTGTGTGTGTCCCACTTCCTGGCATGTCCACATGCAGCAAATAATCGGATTGAACCTGTGTCCTGCTATAAGAGTTTTCCGTCTCTTCAGTGGTCTATAGAAGGATAATAAATTCCTCTGCTGTGGACATGCACCTGCCTATCGAATGTTCTCCATGATAATCATAAATAACAAGCAATCTGAAGGGCAATTGTGTGCTAAAGATATGTGAAAAGCCAATTTTTCTTCTCTGCACCCTTTCCCTCGTTTTCTCATCTGCTATCAGAGAGGTTTTGGACCATAATATCGGCCATAAGAGTCCAAGCAGCTGGAGTTTATAATGAATTAAATCAGTCGTTCAGCCCTGACTTGAAAAAGTCAAATTATTATTACTCCTCTGCGTGTGTGTGTGTGTGTGTGTGTGTGTGTGTGTGTGTGTAGGAGTAGGTTATTGCCAGACAGAAAAATAAATTGAAGTGAAGTATGCTTGCCCTGATTTAAAAGCCAGACCAGATGATATGGCCTTTTTCTTTTTTTTTTTCTGCATAAGTCTGTGTGAGGGGCAGAAGATTGTCCCTAACTTTTGGATCATGAAGTTTATGTGACGGCCATGTATGTATTTTATTTATACATGTAGATGGGGGGATGAGATCTCTCTTTTAAAGTCGATATAGACTTCAGGATGCACACACACACAAACACACACTATCATAGCAGAGCAAAGGTTTCTGTCTCTATCTAACATGCAGCTTGTGCACGATTCAGCACTTGTTTCATCACTACATGTCAGCCCTCTTAATGTTCCAATGGACACACAAAGGAGCAGTTAAGAAGCATTATGCTGTCTGAATGAAAGGCTTTTATCTGGACCAGTGCTATTAGCTCTCTCATAAATCATAAGTCTTAAAGACGCTCGGCTTTGAACAGTTTAACCCTTTCAAAGTCTGTCATCTGCGGTGGCGTCTAATGGACTAGGGGGAACAGGATGGGGTCATGATTGATAGATGGAAGGCTGTTATGTAGTTGGCTTGAATGGGCTCCCTCTGTTACAACACAGTCGATATTTGGCGGCGCATGGATTCATATATGTAGGTCCAGAATTAGAGCTCCAGAAGTATTGGCACCCTTGGTAAGAAAAAATGTAATTGTGGTAAATGAGCTTAATCTCACACTGAAAGTGAAAGTAAAGTACGTTTCAATTAAAATACGTTTATTCCAAGGGGAAAAAAACATTTTTTAATTTTTTTTTATTTACCAAAATTATTTGCACCTCAGGATTCATTACATTGTGCACTCTCCTTTTGCTGCTGCATCTTCTCCTGTAGGGCTTGAAGAGAAGCTCTGAAATCAGTGCAGAATTTCTCCACAGGGTTCTAGCTCCTCTCTAGTGGACTCTGAACCTTCACTGAACTCCTCTTTGTGGATTTTTCAACACATTTTTATTTCCCCATTTTGTCGGATCCAACCACTACCAAGTTAAACCTTCTTGGCAGAGACGGACAGGTTTTCATTTCAAATCTTCTGGTACTTCATGGACTTCATGGAGACACAGTGTACTGTATAACTAACAAGGTTCCCAGGGCATTTGGAGAAAAAACAGCCCCGTATCCACGCCACAGATCCTCCACCATACTTCACACTTTGGATTAGGTTCTTTTCTGTTGAATTATCGTTCGTTTCACACCAAACCCACCATGAGCTCTATTTTTTGCCTCGTCTCAACATAGAACCCAGTCCCACACAAGGTTCCAGGAGCATCTAGCGAACACCAGGCCATGTTTTTTTGGAATGGAGGTGGCATCTAATTGTAGATTCTGACTTGGTGACCCATAAAATGCTACCATCTTCTGCAAATCTCCAACTGTGATCCTTGGAGATATTTTTGCCTAACCGTCCTCCTCACTGTGTGTGGGAACAAAATATACTTGCTTCCTCTTCCAGGCAAAGTCATTGCAGTTGTTCTAAACTTTTAAATCATTGCATTACTAACAGTGAATATGGCCATTTTCAGGCTTTTGTTTTAAACCATAGCAAGGAACTTTTAAGTGTCATCTCTCCGGTGTCATCAAGATGAGGATGGGTTCTTTGTTCCTTTTTCTTTTTTTTTTTTTTTAATATTTCTTTAAAGCTGCTTTGTGGCAATGTCTATTCCTAAAAACTCTGTACAAATAAAATTAATTTGAATTGAATTGAATTTTGGGGTTATAAAGGTCAACACACTTCATCCACACATTCTTTAATCTCATGATGTAAGCAAATGGCTAAAGGCCTCGGTGTCACCTCATATTTATACCTCAGTGATTCAGGAAGTGACAGCTAAAAGTTGACAGTAAAATGCAAATGGAAACATGCTTCAGTTTGTCTACAAGAATTTCTAGGGCTGGCTGTAATTGCAACCTGAGTTTTTGTTACAAAAATATTTTGATAAGTGCGTTTTAAATTGTATTAAATTAAATTGTCATAGTTTACTTGGCAATTTGCAGATTTTCTTCATTTTATTATAGATATATTGTATTTGCACTGAATTGCACCTGAATGTTATGTTTTGTAGCAAAACGTCATTAATGTTTGATTTTAATGTGCATGCCTGCTGCTGTGTGTGGTAGATGGTATATGTGACTAATGTTACAGAAGGAGCTCAGACTGTCATGATTAACCAGCTGATGCACTGTGACCCCTCCAGAGTCTGCTAAGATCCTTTCACAACATTAAAGACGTCGGTGTAGTGCAGGTGAAAGTCATCCGGGCAGAGGGACTGATGGCAGCTGATGTTACAGGTGAGGAGAGTTCCACGAACACACACACACACACACACACAAACACACACAGAAATCTCAAATCTCAAGCATTAGTTCCACTTTTCTCTGGGGACTGATATAAACAGTATTAGCTATCACAATAGCAAGAATTTAATCTTCCCTGCTCTCTACTAATATACAGAAAGCTCACATCCGTCTGTTATGTGTCTGACACATATTTTCCCACGCTTCTGTTCCTCTTCCATTAATTCTTCCTTTTAATTAAGTCTACCGTGGACAGGCCTAGTTTCTGGCAGTATGTATTAACGAGCTGAAAAGAGATGGCAGCCGACGCAGAGGACCGTTTTTTTTTTTTTTTTTTGCAAATACGGAGTACAAGAGACAGGGCCATTAACAAAAACACTTACCAGCAACCATCTTTTTTTCCTCCGTGCCGGTACACCACCAGCACAAGCCAAATGTACATCTGCATGTTTTTTTTTTTCTTTCAAAAAAAAGAGAAGGAAAAGAACATTACCGAGTCCCACTGAAACTGCATGACCTCCTTGCTCAAATCATTTTTCAGTCCGAGTAGGTTATATTTAAATGAAGCTATTTCGGCAAGATTTTTTTGTGCCCCGTGTCCTGAAGGATTTTTGTTTCTGTTGATTTGGGGATTTGACTTTTTATAAGATTAAAAATCTTCACCTGCTAAAACATATCAATGTTTTGTATGTCAAGTATGTGATATGCATATCATTGTATATATTTATATTACATATAAGTTTATCTATTAGTTTTTTTAATATTGTTCAAAAGATATGAGATCAAAATCAAAAAGTGCCTTAAGGTTGTATTGTTTTTGTGTGTCTGTCATCAGTTTCTGTTTTATTACAATTTAAGGCTTTAGGAAAATGAAAATGATGAAAGAGATTATAGCAGTAGTTTCCTGAATGCTTCACACTCTTCACCTCTTCAACATGGTCTGTCTGTTCTGCTTCTCTAGCCATCTTTAATTAAGACATGCTCGATGGTAGGAACCCTTCCAACAGACACACACACACATGCACACACACACACTTCTCTCTGTGACAGTTCAGCGATCTGGAGGTCTGGCTGTTACGTAGACCTCACAGCTCAGTCCGTTCTTCCCAGGAGAACCAAGGCCACCTTAGGAGCTCTGATTTCACACTGCCTTCCCGCCATAAAGCCGCCGCTCACAAGCTCCTCGAGGAGGCACGGCCCTCCAAGGGCCCCGCTGTCTCAATCGGCCGTGGCACAGGGTTACTGGACATGGAACAGTGCCTCCTCTAATAGAGAGCTCAGAGAGAGAGAGAGAGAGAGAGAGAGAGAGAGAGAGAGAGAGGATTTGAGGGAGATCTTAACCTATTCTCATGCTCTGTTTTTACCTCACTTGCACTCCAGTGCACAACAGGCTGGTCTGCTCCCCTCATTCGGTCTGTTCTTCGGTGTAATTAATTGAGGCATTTATTTGGAGTACCTCCACTCCAAACCAGCAGGATAAATGGGCAGAGTGTGTAAAACCAACAGTGTTTAGGGAGAAGGAGCTCCATTCAGTGACGCTCTTGTTGGATGGATCTTGTGAGTGTCTAGCATAAATCCAGCACTGTTTAGACTCCACAGTACATTTGCTAGGATAGATGTGCAATTTATAGCTTTGAAATAATCATGAACAAGTATTTTGTGCTGGAACTGTTGTACCACAATGTACAAATCCTTTTTATGAAGTTATTCCAGATTTAATGAACTGTTTATAGAGTGTGTGTGTGTGTGTGTGTGTGTGTGTGTGTGTGTGTGTGTGTGTGTGTGTGCATATATGTAAATATACAATGTGGCGGTTAAAAGGATTTCTGTCTACGTTTCTGTATTTCATTCATGCTGAAAAATGTAATTACTGCTCCGTGTATGTGCACGTCGAATCGGAGCCAAAATGAGGTTGATTTCATCTCAGCAGTCGGGCCAAAATGAACCCGCACACGGTGTCTCGCCGGCCACACCTGGAGAGTCAAAGTTTCATCCGAGCCAAAGCGTGAAATTCGCTTAGACAGCTACCTCACAAACAAGGTCAAAGTGCGTTGCCGGGGACAACCGCGTGTCATAGGAAGGACCATGCAGGACATGGAGTTTGTCTCTACATTTTTCTGCCTATCAATTTGCATTCATTCGAGCATCCGCACCGTTCTGCGCAGCAAAAAGCCGGAAGATACCGATATGAGGGCTCTGTTTAGACAGAGATAATCAGTGTGTGTGTACAAACAATTAGAAATGTCTCGAAGAGCACATAATTCAGACATTTCTAATTTATTCAGGTTATTTCCAGAGCACTTTTAATGCCTGATTTTTGCGCAGCAAGTATTTCAAATACTGCTGGGATACTTATAAAAAAAAAGAAAAAGAAAGAAATCTCATGGTGTCAGGCTGTACTGTGTATTATTTATATTCACAAAGCACCGCGTGTTTAATAAGCATATTAATAATTTTAATAAACTATAAACCAATAATATGCAAGCAAACAAACTATACTAATTAGAGCACTAATTTGAGCTGATGAGCACAGTATAAAGGACATGGTATTGGTTTTATGCACTGCATGCGTTACCAGTATGAACTTATCCAGTGGTGGCCGATCAATGAGTTTCCTGATACTGATAGGGCTTGTGACAGCCAGGACTTTCCATTGATCACAGTGACATTTATTCTGCATGTCAACATAAATGTCCTGCTTTTGTGCCACCATTTTTATCAACACTCAAAGATCACTGGCAGTCCAGGAATTAATACCTAACACATCCTTTTACTTTACTCTTATTAGTTGTTATATAAAGAACCCGGAAATACTGATTTAGGAATACGTCATGTCTTTGGACACACCTTTTAAAAAATGTTGTTTGCTCACGGATAATGAAAGCTTGCACAGGCGTGATAAAATTTCACATTTTTAGCAAATTTTCAGGAAATCGTATCTTCCAATCATTATAACGTGCTGCCTGATAGATCTTTTTTCATCTGCTCACTGTGGATCACAAACTGTGATAGTGTGTGTGTGTGTAGTTGTGTGAAAGAGCAGTTTTAAGGCCATGGGCAGCACTGGTTTCGAGGCTCTTATCTACCTATGTGTAAGTCAACATATCAGTGAGACGTGAGGCCGTGACACTACAGACAGGCGAAAATGAATACATCAAATCAGAGCAGTGATGATAATCATGTGTTTTAAGGGTAGGGGTGGGGATAATTTAGCCCTTCGGCCCAGCTTGCCCCGGTTTTATCAGGTAGTGAGAGTTTTGCAATGCATCAGCCAGTGGATTACACCAGTCAGGAGTTGATAAAGTTAATGTGTTTGTGTGCATGTGTGTGTGTGTGTGTGTGTGTGTGTGTGTGTCCCTCACAGGCAAGAGTGACCCCTTCTGTGTCGTGGAGCTCAGCAATGATCGTTTACAGACACACACGGTGTACAAGAACCTGAATCCTGAGTGGAATAAAGTCTTCACATTGTGAGTCTATAGTATACATATAAACAATTTAGTTCAGTGGTCAAAAGTGTGTGAAAGTTTTTTTTTCTTCTTTTTTTAGTTACGAATTAATACATTTTACACTGTAGGCAAAATTTACATTATTCAAATAATGCGTCTCCTAATATTACAGCTGCATAATGAAATATTTGTTTTATATTTAAAATATAATTGTTGTATTGAAATAAAAAAAAATGACAATTAAGAGCTGAAGCAGATTTAAGTCTCATATTAATTTAGTTTCATGCCCGTAGCTCTACACGGAGTTGTTAGATATAAGTACATTTTTTTCCTTAAGGACCAAGATTAACCTGAGGATGAAATTATACTCCCTTTGCAAGTCCAATTATTGTACAATACAGTAATGTGCCATACATAATTTCTCATATTAGTTTGGAATTTAGAGGTTGTTCCGTCGATGTTTTTTCATAATCTTTCAATCGGCCTGGCTGGAAATTCATTTGTGAATTCCCACAGAAAGCTGGGTAATCTAGCCTCTCCTTGGAGTGCCCGTCTCTTTAAGAATAACCTCATTTTCCTCCACTCTTTAGCCTACTTTTCAAAGATAGCATTTCACAGGGAGAATCACTGCATCTTTTTTTAACCCTCACACAATGGAGCCTGTCACCATGGCTTTAAATAAATGTATTTTTTTTTTACCATGATTTCAAAGATATTCTTGAATGTTTAATATTAGTCAGTGACTCCATTTCCTTTCCCTCCACGGCTTGTCTTTCTGTTTCAATCAGCAACGTGAAAGACATCCACTCAGTGCTGGAGGTTACGGTCTATGATGAAGATCGGGACCGAAGCGCTGACTTCCTGGGCAAAGTCGCTGTTCCGCTGCTAAGCGTGAGTCCTTAGTCCCTTCACTCCATGCACAACTGATTAAATTTAAAAAAGGATGTAAAAAAAAAAGTATTCATTAAAATGAAATTGAGAAACTGTAAGCATAATTAGTAAATCAAAGTTGCAGAAGCTAGAAGAAAATTCCATAAGACTCTCACTGAGATTTTTACTCTGCTCTGAAGAGTATGATAAAACGAACCCTTGCCAAAAAAAAAATCATGAAAAAAGAATGAAAGGAAAAAAAAAAAATCCAGTGAGCGTAATGTGTGCTCCCAGGCTGATCCCCCAGGATAGTTAATTTGTGGCTGACAGTGGTCGGGGCGTAATGAACAGGTACTTGTCAGAGCCGCCACAGTTGTTTTGGGCTCTCTGTCAGATGCAGCAGCTGGGGGTCAAAGGTCGCGCGGCGAGTGTATTCAGCTGGGTATTGCCAGACAGACGGCTGTCATGTCCCTCTCCCACAGATCCAAAATGGTGAACGGAAAGCTTACGCCTTGAAAAGCAAGGAGCTGACAGGGCCAACAAAAGGGGTCATCTTTCTCGAAATAGACGTGATTTATAATGCTGTAAGTCCCTCTCTCTTTTTCTTACTCGTCCCCCTCCCGCTATCTCTTTCTTTTTCTCCTCGCTTGCTTCAACACGGCCATTCCTGTCGTTTGAACACTGGCTGTCCCCTTCATCCTCGTTTTCTCTTTAATTACCCAAGGCTTCTCTCTTCTTAGGCTTTTGTTTGTGTGTGTGTGTGTGTGTGTGTGTGTGTGTGTGTGTGTGCATGTGCGCTTGTGTGTGTGTGTATGTGTGTGTGTGTGTGTGTGTGTGTGTGTGTGTGTGTGCGTGTTGTGGCCGCCATTTTATGTGGCAGGCGAGACAGCAGCACATGACTGTGTGGCATTGGGCGCGTAAAATGGACGAAGACTAGCTGAACTGATGATCTATAAAATGGCATTTGAAAGTAATTGATTTTAAAGTAAAAGTGAGAAGTATTTTTTGTCATAACCTGATTTTTGTGTATAGGTTAAAGCGGGACTTAGGACGCTGATACCCATCGAGCAGAAATATATCGAAGAAGAGCCTCGAGTTTCCAAACAGGTATCAAAATCATTGCAATTAACACATTGATCATTAAAGAGTGTGTGCTTGATGCACAATATAGACAGCAGTCTCTCTCTCTCTCTCTCTCTCTCTCTCTCTCTCGCTCTCTCTCTCTCACTCTCTCACTCTCTCTCTCTCTCTCTCTCTCTCTCTCTCTCTCTCTCCTCTGGAACTGGTGAATAGAAATGTCATGCTGTCAGTTGTGGGAGTGCATAAGTAGATTGGCCATCCTTTAGTTTGGCCCTCAGTGGCACCGCAGCAATGCACCTCATTGTCGGCTTGCTCAATGTGTCCCCCCTCGGACAAAGAGCTGAATCGGAGGGGCTGTCCCAAATCAGACCTGTCACTGACACACACACACACACACACACACACACACACAGTCTTCAGTGCAGTTGAAAGATTCTGAGCAGCAGCGAAAATCTGCAGACTCTGCACTTTGACATTCTTTAAAATGCGCCTGTGTGTATGTGCCCATTCCCCCTAAAACTGTAAGAAAGACAGTTATATGGCTCCAGACAGCATGTGAACTTTTTTCCTTCTTTATAACTTCTGAGTTGACATCTCAGCTCTTTTGCACTTCTTTTATATTCTCCATAATGCCATATAAAAGTATTGCTTTATCTATGTACTTTTCAGTACTTTCAGAACTTACTTCACCTCTCATTTACACCTGCATGGTCGGCCAAATAGCGCGCAAAATAGCTGAGTTAAAAGGTAAGAGAGTCTCAGTCGGAGAGCGTGACAAAGTAAATGCAGATATTTGTGATGATCAAAGCTTCGTAGCGTCACAGCCATTATGCGCATGCATGCGTTTCATCTTCTCGCGACACCAGACAACAAGTTCAGACTAATTCCGAATTATGATTAGTGCTATATATTTTTGAAAAGAAAAAGGTGGCATATTCCTCTTTTATGTTTCTAAAATATAATATGATATAATATAATATAATATGTAAAATGGGATAAGCTGCCCTCTGATTTTCTCTTGGCTGGATTCTCTGTGCGATTGAAAAGCCATTTTGACTTGGTGCAGTTTTCTGGTATTTTTCCTAGATGACAATACCATGGGACAATAGTGCTTTTCCAGTCTCTGAATATTTGCCAAAACCCGACTGGGACTTCAAAGTGTGGCTCGATTGTTTCCGTTTATTTACCTCATTTAGCATGCCAGATGCCCTGATGCAAGTGGCAACGTAACAATTGCCAAAATACACTTATCTTTCTGCTTTGTAATTTGCTTTGTATGGCATAATGAGTTCATTAATTTGTTTACTTCATAACAATTTTTATCAGATTTATAAATACGTAACCCTGAACATTGTTTATTCCGCATGCCTTGTAGCGTTTATCGATAAACGGGCAAGTGGACAACCAGTCACGCTCCCGTATCGTTCCTTATAACTAGAGCTGATCGATATGACAGAAATAATATTAGAAAACTGGATGATTTTTTTTTTATGGATTATATATCACAATATTTAAAATAAAACAGTGATTCAGATGACACTTATAGACTTATGACACTTATGACACTTATAGTGTTATTTACTTTTTAAGTTTTTAAATTTACTGTTTATGCTTATTCCATGACTGTAAGTAAGACTGTTGATCATGTGGTGGTTCGTCACGGCGCTTCATAGAGCCACATGACTCTAATCCCATAGGTTGTGAGCAGATGAGATACCAGTTCTGGAATTGATGCAAGGAAAATAAACCCACACTTCTCTGTCCAGTTTTCTTTAAACTTTAAACAGGCTTTCACCAAACAGAAAAGAGAGGATAAATAAACTAAATCTGTGAACATCTGTGAGAACTCTTCCCTCTCTGGGTAATATCTCCACCTCTGTATCTAAGTCTCTGGTCTGAGGCCTTCAGTTAAATAATTGACATGAATGCATATGATTGGACAAGCTGAAACCGAGGATCTGCTACAGAAGTCGAGCTGGTTTTGGTTTCCAAAACTAGAGAAAAATAAATGCTTTTCATGCGCTACAATATTATTTCGAATACTAATTTTGCTCTGCTGAAACACTTCATCATGTCGGTTGATGACCCCTGCCTTATTCCATGGCTACTTCAAGTTTGTGCATTAATTCCATACTGAGCATCTGCTTAATAAATTGATTTTAAGATCAGTTTCAAATTTTTAAGGCAGAGAAACTTGGCTCTATGTGTTATCCTGTGGATACGAGAGACTTGAAAGTTCTCTACATGAAATATTAATGAATTCATTTATAAACAAGCAAAATTTATAAATGCCGGAAATTAGCATGGATTCAGTGACATAACGCCTACATGTCAGTCGGCGGAGAACAGAGCTCTCCACTGTGCCATGCTGTTCTTCACCTTCACCTTGTTCAGGGTTTTCTAATATACAGTACATAAAGACCATTTCTAAAATAAAGACCAGCCCTAGACTAGATGTGGAGGTTTTTGCCTTGTTTGCTTGACTTGTTGTTTTCTGTCAAATAAGTTTTGAATGTAACACACGACTGACACGTGTCCTTCTTCCTCAGTTGCTCCTGCAGAACTGTAACCGGGTGCGGCGCTGCATCATGTTCCTCATTAACACTGGCTGCTACATCAACAGCTGCTTCGAGTGGGAGTCTCCTCAGAGGAGCATCTGTGCTTTCCTTGTAAGGAGTCTTATACACACACAAACACACACACACACACACACACACACTTACAGGCCTTGAGGTACTGGCATGGCATGCAGAGTGAAGTAAATTGTGCCAGGTATTAGAGCAGTGATCCAGCAGCTTTCACTCACATAACCATTTCCTGTTTTTCAGATCACACCACACTTCCAAATTTTGCAAACTCACCAGCGAAATTGTGTCTTTATCTGCATACAGTCAGGGCGCAGGCTGTCTCTCTGAAACTCTCACTACATAGCGAACAGGAAGTCTAATTGGACAGCTGAGCTGTCACTTAAAGGACACCTTCTCTTAAGCGTGCTGTGTGACTGAATGCTAACAGGACAGTCGTGCTAATCCTGCTCTGTGGCACCGCATAATATGCGTCAGGATCTGTCCATCGCAGCATTAACGCGTCTTTAAGGACCGACGTGTCGACCGTTAACATTTGCCGCTTGACACATTTTAATTTTGCTACAGTTTAGAAGGAGCTGTCTGCATCGATCTGTTAACATTTAAGTTCAACATTTTTTGACGACGCTTTCTTGGCTGTTGCGGGGGAAAAAATACATGAATGAAAATGCCAAAGAGAGAAATGTCAAGAGAGTGTGCTAAAAACAAGAGGTCACACCTGCTTTTTCGCTGATGTTTTGATGATATTTAACAAAAAAATGTTTGCATGGTAATTCGACCATTTTGTCTTCAAGGCAGGTCTGTTTTTGACTAAATGTAGGTCCTAAAATAGGAAGAGAGGACGAGAGGGAGGGGGTGGCGTAGGCCGGGGCTGGGATATGGCAGGGAAAAAATAATTCCACAATTATTTTTGGAGATTTTTAAAGTGCACGGTATGTTTCACAATGTTCAGCAAATCAGTATTATTATTAATTTCCAGCTTATTTATTAGCTATTCATCTTAAAACACATTATTTACAGTGTTTACAGTGAAACTAATAGGAAATTGTGAGGAGTACAAACCTGAGGTTCAGTATATAAGTGTTTCAATGATCTTTTTATTGACAAAAAGGAGCAGATGATACAAAAATGAAGTTGAGTCAAATATCAGTTTAGAGTCTAACATGGAGTTGGTCAATGTTATTTAGATAAAAAACTTTGTGATTTATCATAATATTAGTAATATTAGGTTTTGCCCCGTTCGTAGCTTCTCTTACACAAAACTGTGTAGCAAAAGAAGCCCTCGCACTGTGCACATGAAAATGGCTGTGAGGTGAAGAGAGCTCTCTGATTTGCTATTCTGGTATTTTTAGGTCGCCGACTTTGCCACAGCTTTGTGAATTTTTTTTTAGGTTTCTACTTTGTTGTTCTGCTGTTGTTGTTGTTGTTGTTGTTATTTCTGGGAACACTCTCAAAGTCGAGAACTTTTACTGCACATTTGCTGTAGTGTGTCAGAAACCCTTGTGCCTCTTGTCTGAGTTGGAGTACCCTCATGTGTCGGTGCGTATACACACACACACACACACACACACACACACACACACACATACACACAGTGATAAAGTGCCAGCCATTCATGACCACAGAAACTCCAACAATTACAAAGCCTGAGTTTGTGTGTATGCGTATCCAAAAGGGACACACTCTTCCTCCCTCTCTGAACACCTGTAAGTCGAGCGCGCTGACACCCATTCGTGCCGTGTGAAAGTGGCCCGTTGTGGGCTGCGGTGGTGTCGGGTTCAGAGAGGCCTCTTCATGCCAGCTCTCCCCACCCTGAACCCTGGTGCTCCCTAGAGTGGACAAGCCTCACCAACTCTTCCTCCAAACAAATTTGCTGTAACTTTAGCTGCAATTTGGCCTTGAATTGGGAGCAAATAGAGCAGGTATTGTGCATGGGGAATAGGAGCGCTGCGCGGATGTGTGTGTGTGTGTGTTCTGGCTGTGGGGGCTTTATTGGAAGGAGGAGGTAAGAAAATGATACCCGGTGCTTTCATGTGGGGTAAAGTAGGGCTCTTATCAGTGGGAGAGCTAGGACAAGAGAGCTGCTGCTACAGGAAACTGGAGCAGCCCTCACCTGCTTTGCATTTAGATAAAATAAACCCATCCAAGAAAAAAAAGAGAGAGAGGAAGAGTGGAACAAATGTGCCATGATGTCTGTGTGTGTGTGTGTGTGTGTGTGTGTGTGTGTGTGTGTGTGTGTGTGTTTTAGTTAGACCTCACACTCTTTCCTTCAGTGTCACACTTTTTCAGCTTAGGTAACTTGTCACTAAGCATTTACATTTACACGGCCATGATCTTCCTACAAAAAACACCCCCCCCACCCCACTAAAAAAAGTACCCAAGTATAATAAACTATCACTTCTTCTCTAATTAGTCCTTAATGAAGAAGTATTTGATACAGCTACATTATTTAACACACATAAGCGAACTGAAGTGAGCTGTTTGGAGCGCTCCATTTTCATAAATCCCCACAAAGGTTGAGTGCATGTTGACAAATCTCCACTTTTGATGAATGCCAGGAGGTGGCAGTGCAGCATCACTCAACAGGAGCGTGCATATAACCCCCCCCCATCTAGGAAAAAAAAATACTCCAAAAAAAAAAAAAAAAAAAAGCTTAGCCAAAAAAGCCCTGCATGAGTTATTGACGTCCATAATCAGCCTCTCATTTGGCATATTTCTCTCCACTGTTGGCACCATTTAAAATAATCAACACCACTATGATGACTCAATTTCTGAATTCCAAGTAGAAGAGCTGTTGCGGGGTGTGTTGGTAACACACTTTTAATGTGCTAATTCTCAAATGCATTCTCCAAAGTGGTCATACCCCACTCCATAACCGCAAGTGCCAAAACGATATTAAAATCTCCTGCCAGAACTGTCGAGTCCACTCTCTCCTCCCAAAAAGAAAAAAAGAATTCAATAAAAAAAATTGAGGACAATTTGAAACACTTGGCTGTTTTAGATATTTCTCTCTAAAACTAGAGAGATAGTTTTGATACTTTATCTTGAGTTTTTTAATGACTGATGTTTAAAATCAAATTAATATTTAAATCAGACGTGAATATAATGACGTTAAACAGAAAACTGCGTACATGGAAAACAAGGACTGTTAAAAAACTAATAATCACGCATTATAGTGAAGTACTTTTTAACCAGATGACCGTATCTTGGGAATTTAATGTAAGCAATTAGAAAATGAAGTCTGAGGAAAGGTAAAGCGGTTCTGCTTTGGGTTTTGTTTTTGTTTTTTTTTTACATTTTTTTTATTGCCGTCTTCCTTTTTATAAGGATGTTTACTTTTGTATTTTATAAGCACTCAGTAACAAAGTGGAGGAAATTTCTACTAAAGTTTCTATCTTGAGGGACAGTCCAAAAGGGGAGCTGTAAAAGTCTACTATAAAGGTAAACTTAAAAAAATAAAAACAAGAAACGACCATCTTGGTGGGAAGAAATGTTTTAATTTTGTAGCTGTCCTGCACATTACCTCTCCAGATATTCCCAGTGTTGCTGTCTGTTGAAACAGGAACACACAGTAGGTCTAAAAAACGATGATTTTCATTGCATATTGTGTTACTGAGAGGACACCGGGAGACTCTGTGCAGGTGTGACGGTCTGAACAGTCTGTGCGCTGGACCCGAGTTCAAACCCACATGGGGAATTGACTAAGCGAGGCGCTGAACAGTCGGAGGCTATTATGACTTTACCTGGATGCACTCTGACAAAGCCTGCAGTCGCACGTCCGCAGATTCAGTTTCTGTCCTCTTTCTTTCACTATGGTTTTTGGGATGTTTTTTTTTTTTAGGGGGGTTGTGGCTCTCCTCTCTCCCCTGTGAGGGGGTCTATAGAGGCCCCTGGTCTGGGCATCAGGCTGTGTGTAAGGGAGAAGGGTCACCTCCGAGCGGTCGAGGTGTCGGCTAACGCTGGCCGTCAATCAAGCTCTGGCCCTCAGCTAAAATCCGAACTCCACAGAGTGCGTCCAGCGACAGGTTAAATAACTGCCCAGACATATGAAAACAAGATGGACACTGAGGAGCTGAGACAAAGAAGTGGCTTTTGCTTTTGTAAGTGAGAGATTTGTAAATGATTCATTGTGAGAATATTATATGTGGGCTTAGTGTCATCAAAAAGAAATGGAATAAAGATGTGCAAAATTATTAAATGTATTTAAAAAATTATATATAAAATATAGAAGCAAATATGTAATATATAAAATGTACATATTACAATTACAATTATATATATATATAACACACAGAAATATACAGTAAAATAAATATATATTATATTTTGCTAGACTACAAAAAATGTACAAAGGGGAATTTAAAAACTAACAAATAATTATAAGTAATTAAATATAAAATGTGTTTCCCCGTCATATGTTTCTCATTTCATGAAGTAAGATATTTCTACCTTAGGCTATTTTTGGAAGATTATATTTTGCCGCTTTTGCAGGAAGGTTTTTTTTTTTTTTTAATGTTGTTCTCCTGAATTGAATATCACAGTTTTCTTTCTGCAGCACACTGAGATTTCAAGCACAAAAGGAATAAACATGGTTAACAAATCTCTACTGCTGCAAAGTGTGGGCTTTTTCACAGAAGGTTTAAGCAATTCTTTCAAAGAGAGAACAGAGAGCCCTGAATGATGCAAAGGAAAAATATATATATAGTTATATGTGTGTGTGTGTGTGTGTGTGTGTGCTTGTAAAGCTTGTTGAATTATTGAAAACGATTCTTCCCTTTTTTCTGAATTCCTCTTTATTAAAGGAAAAACCTCTAAAGAACAGTAACATGTTTTTTCTCCTCTTTACTATCACACACTACATTCACACACACAGTACAGGAAATATTATTTTATTATTATTTTGCTCTGAGCATTATGTAATGCTATTCACAAATTCATCATTGTGTAGATCTTTCTTTTGCTATCCGACATGGGACAGAAATATTCAACTTTTTTTTCCCGTCAGATATACACTCCAAAGTGGATAATAATAGATTTCATTCTACACATATGTCCGTGTGTGTGTGTGTGTGTGTGTGTGTGTGTGTGTGTATGAGTGCACTTCTGCTAGTGTGTGTTCATGAAGAGCAGTAATGGAGCCATGAATGGTCATATTGCTGACCCCTCGCAGTACACTGCACCTCTGTATGTGTATGTGTGTGTGTGTGTGTGTGTGTGTGTGTGTGTGTGTGTGTGTGTGTTGTTTTTGTCGAGAGGAAGGTTAGGGTCATCAGTAATAGTCCACTTAGCGCTACAGCATCATCACAGCTACTCACAGAGCATGACTTTTCAAATATATAAAGTTTTAAGAGCTTGAAAACTGACTAGTTGTCTGGATATATATTTTTTGCTCTGTAACAACATTACATTTACATTGTATTAATATTCATTGTAGTAAACATCATAACTCATCAGCTATTTCCTTCTGCCATATTCGTTATTATCACGGGTGAATGAAATTGTCACACCCTGCTGTGCTTCATATTCAGTTGTAAATATGTTTCACCAAAATAATCAGCATGTGGAAATTTTCATCTTAGGCCAGTGCTTTTTTGATGAGCAGTAACATTTTCCTCGGCATAACTGTGGTTTTTGATTAATGGCTATTACAATGAAACATGGATGGAGTCCTAAGTTGGGGCTTGCATTTTTTTTTATTGTCTTGTTCCTCTAATTAAAAAGGAGCACATTCATTCCGACGTGCTATATGGCACACATCAATTTCAGCCGATCGCCTGGAGTAGCCACAAATTAATATCTCGGCTTCACAAATTGCTGTGTGTTGAAATTGATAAGATAATCGGCAAGGCCGAGGCTCAAAGTATTCACAAAACTATAACGGCTGCTTTATTTACATACATAAGCGGTGATACAGTGTGGATTATTGTCGTATGGTTGCAGACTGTGTTCATCAGTAGAAACAGAGTGTAAACATTCGGTCATTCAGAAGTGTGTGCGGTATCCGGCACGTCGCTGTAGTTCACCGGAAGGCCAGCGGTCTGTCTGCGGTTTGGTTCTGAATACTCTGAGGGTGTTTATATCGTGTTTAGGACGAGGCCAGCTCTTTTACAGAATTGTGTGATTTACTTACCGCATTCTCAATTTACAAATAGTCCTCATAGATATCCATGCTCAAACTTGATTTAAATTCTTAATCCATATCAGTTTTTTGTTTTGGACGCACTATGGTGCAGTAGGTGACTTGACTCACAGTGGGGTTCTGACTCACAGCTTCAGGGTCCCTGGTTCGAACCTGACCTCAGGTTGCTGTCTGTGTGGAGTTTCACGGGTTTCCTCAGGGTCCTCCTGTTTCCTCACACCTCCTAAAAGCATGTCTCTAGGTAGACTTGCTGCACTACATTAGCCCTCGGTGTGAATGCGTGTCTGTCTAGGGTGCATCCATGTCTCACACACGGCGTTCCCGGGATAGACTCTTGATCTGTTGTAACCCTGACTACAATAATATGAAGAATATACTAAAATATGTTGAATATTTGCAATGTTATTTTATTACATTTCAAACAGAATATTAAAATAATACAGTTAAATCTGTAGTTATATGTAACTTATATGTAACTCCATGTAAGTGATTTTTCCAATTAGGAAAAAAAATAAAAAAATTAATAATTCCTACTCTGTAATGAGAAAATGAAATGATGTGCAGAATTAGAGAAATGTCCAGCGTGTCCTTTCCACTGTTCTGCTCTTTCACGTCTGGTCTTTTCTTTCTCTCTTCATCTCTCTTGTCCATCTTGACAGCTCTTCATAGTGGTGGTGTGGAACTTTGAGCTCTACATGATCCCGCTGGCTCTGCTGCTCCTGCTGGCCTGGAATTATGTCCTCATCGCTTCGGGAAAGGACAACAGACAGAGAGACATGGTGAGTGAACCTGCACTCTCGCTTCAGCGGCATCTCAACCTTTTACAGACGCACCTTCTTTTTCCTTAAGCGATAGTAAAAAGCTCAGTACTTCACAAGTGAAATAACTTCCGGATTCCAAATCATACTTGTATTGAATTTTGAATATTTATTATAAAATAATAATGAAAAAGTAATACAATTTCTAAATATAAGTATGAATTTATAAATGATTAAAATTTTATAGTTGAATGAGAATTAAATTCTGTCTAAAATATAGAGCAATTTATTCATTGTAGATGTTTAATTACAATTATTATTTTTAATATTATTATTATTATTATTATTAGTATTATTATTATTATTATTATTATATTATATTATATATAATATTATGATTATTATTATATTATATCTAATATTATGTATTATTATTTATAAGTTACATAATATAGATTATACAGTCTTGTTTGAATTTGTTTGAATTGTGAATATTGTATTTTACAATTTTAAAAAAATAATATTGAATATTTAGTTTTTATTCATTTAATTTAATGTTAAATATAGTCAGAAATTGCAGCATCTTTAAGAACTTTTAGTATTTTTATGAACAATTTCAAATATTGGGAATTCAGATACGTACTATTTTACATTTTATTTTATTGTTTTTAATCAAACAAATTTGATTTAATGTCATATATATATCATTTGAAAAATCTAATTTGTACCCCGTCTCAATTTTTATTTTATTGTAAGAAAACGATTTTAAAAGCTGCTGAATAGTGATGTTCTGTGGTTGTATATTTTAGTGAAATATTCAGTAGTGATTACATAGAAAAATATCACATTTTTCCTTTTTTCCCCCCCCAAAATCCACTGGAATATTATTTGACCATGATCCTTTCCACAAATTAGATTAAATGATTCCGCATTTTAGAAATATGCTGGATTAGATATAAGAAATACATTTTCTCCGTATACTGAATATATTACTGCATTTCTTTCCTTAGAAAATTCCCTTTATTGTTCTTTTTGAGTTTTCATATTATGTACGGTTGTCAAAATGAGTGAAAGTAAAAAACGGTGTGAGTGAAAGGGGAGATTAAATCATCCAACACGACTGCTCTGTTTTTTCCTGTAGATGGCGACATTGCTTGCAAAAATTTTGAAACCAGAGACAGAAATCTCCTTTGTATATTTTACCTGGCTTTTACTTCATCTATACATTTATCTCCATTTGCTTTAATGTGTCCTAATAATTCAATAAAAAATGTAAAAAACAAAACAAAAAAAAACTTGAAGGTAAAGATTATATTTGCAAAGTCAGGCAATACGCACAGAGCCCTGCTTAATACCTGTTGACCTGTTTGCTTGAGCTATCCGTCTGGTGTTGACTATCAAGCGTGTCATTATTTATTCCACACGTTTATACAATGTGCTGTTCTGTGTTTCTGGTAACTGTAAACTAATCTGGATCAGGAGTCAAGGTTTCAAAACCAGGTGATGGGTCAAGGGTTATACCTTTGGGATCTGTGGATATAAAACGCAGGAAGAAAGTGAAAGCTGCGGCCCCACGAGACCTTGGTCTTTCTTACACTCTATTGTTCTGCATTTTGACGACTGTAACCACAACAGATGAGCCACTCGTGGGGCTGGCAAGAGCGAGAGAGTTCCACTCACTGACACAATAAACAAACACACACAAGCACATACACATGGGGTCTGCTTTTCATTAAACTGAAACCCACTGATGAGCTTGGCCACTTTCTCTCTCTTGTAGTCATTTAGAAAAGGAAGTTACTTTATTATAAACTCCAGGGGAAGGAAGTGAAGTGTTTTTTTTTTTTTTACTTGACCATGGGGCTTGTCTTGTGTGTGTGAATCTCTCTCTCTCTCTCTCTCTCTCTCTCTCTCTCTCTCTCTCTCTATATATATATATATATATATATATATATATATATATATATATTGCATGATAAGTTCAACTCTGGATCTGCTTCAATAAAACATTTTTGCAATGCATTGTACATGATCAGCAACAATTTGAATGAAACATCCAATTTCAGAAATTGTTAAATTAATTTCTAAATTTATTTCCCCCCACTTTTGCTTTAATGTCAGCGCACACTCGAAGTAACATGTACTCACCAAGTCTGTGTAAAGCCTTTTTTTTTTTATTTTTTTAAATCAAATCAGTATGTGTTAAAGGAAAGAAGGAAAGGATAAATTCTGATCTTTTCTAGAAGGGAGTTATCAATACTGCAAATTTGCTTCAGTTCAAAGAGTGTCGTAAAAGATTTGCAGTTATTTCCTCCCTTTATTTGACATTTTTCAAAACTTTCTGACTTTTGGTCCCCTCTCATACATTTATATGTATCTGATATGTTATTGATGTCATAATATTTTCTGTATAGAATTTCACCTCTGTATTGTTATTCGTCAGAGGTGCAGCTCTCCAAAATTGTATCTTTCTGCTATATATTTTTACCAGTTTGGAGCTCAGTTAAACGACAAGCTTTCGAAATATTCCCCGAGTAAAACTTTGTCATTCATGTTTTTGTCACTTCAGTAGCAGTGCCAGGCTCCTGGTGGTTGGCAGGATATAATTTCAAATAACGCTCTGTCTAACTCTCCACTAAACCCACTGACACATAAGTGCAGGCTGCTACGACTCAGCGGCCAGCCTGCCTCTCACTGAGAGTTAAAGAGCTGCCCAGCCTGCGAGGCTTACTGATAGGCTTCTGTGATATCCAGATATGTCTGTATAAGCACCTGGGTGGGATATTATATCCCATAACATGAATATGAATGAGAATGCACTCATATTGAAAGTTACAGTGAGTCGAATGTGTATGTTTTGTGTGACAGTTGCGTGCCGCCGGCTAGATGGCATGTTCTCATATCTGATGACTGCAGAGGTGAGAAACATTTTCTCAGTCAACCAACTGCCATGAGACTTCATCACTTATCCCCTTACTGCATTCTCTGCTTCTTACCGCCGGGAACTCTTCATATCGTTCCAACTTTATGGAAAACCTATTGCATCTTTGAATTAGTCAGCCTACCATATAATTCTTAATTTAGAAGGGCTGTTGATGCATGCTGTGTAAATCTTTTACGCAGTATTTTACGACCACCCCCCTGCTGTTTTGTTTGTGTGCGAGTTTCTTTAGCTGATTCCAATACCACTGTAATATGTCCATGTTGCAATAAATACAGGCTATTAAAAATGTGGTTATGAAGAAATAAACACGCAAACACAAACACACTGTAAGTAGGTAAAGGAACATCATTTCTCATATATATGGAGTTCTCCGTTTTTGTGTTCAACAGCTTTTCCTAGTCTTATAAATGCACCGTGGAATTAACTTCTAGTTATGTGGTTTCCTCTGTGCGGTTTCCGCTTCATGAAACCAAAGTCATGGCTCTGACACAATCAGGAAAAGAGAAAGAAGGAAAGACCTAGCCCCTGCCAGTCGCTTTAGACAACATGTAAAATTAAACCGTTGCCCTTCGCCAAATGTCAACATTTGGAAAGTTATGATTTTTCAAAAGCCTGTAAAAGGGTAATTCTCTCCGGAAAGACATGAGCACTCCACCATATGGCAAGAAGAAGATTCAGAATATGTTTTTATCATATATAACCATAATATATTCAGAAAAAACAACAACAAAACTCCCACTTTCAGCTGTCATTTAATTGAAAAGTTGTTACCTCAAGGGTTGACATGCTAGCTCAACTCTTAACCTGTAGTCAGCTGACCCCTGACTCTCGTATTCTTTCCCTGTGCTCTCCATGCCACCCCTCCACCAATTACCTGACCTCTCTGTCAGAGCCTGTTATTGTTAAAAGCTCTTTTTACCATCTGGGAAGGCTATGCTCTAAACACCAGAGTATACTCTCAAACTGGTGTTTCCAAATGGAAGATGTTTAGCAGGTCTGAGAACTGTATAAATAGGCCCCTTTGGTTCCTTAGAGAGGAATTTCCAAGGCACAGTGAATGGATATTATGAGGATGAATTAGGGGTTCAGAGGGGGTGCCACCACCTTTGGATGCAAGTCAGACAGATCATGACTTCTGAACCGAGCCTGTCGATCATCAGAACAAAATGGATCAGGTCTGTCAATCATCAGGAGCTATTTGAGAACAAATGTAGATCAGCCCTGTTGGTCTACAGCAAACATTATAAAAGCCAGAATTTTCTCTACACGCTTATTATATCCTGTTTGTCCTGTATATCTTCTATCCTTATTATATCCTGCTGTTATAAAGGAGACTCCTACTGGTGGTAGATGGAATTTCCCCCACTATACAGGTTAGAAAGCCACAATTTGGCAACCCAAGCCAGGCTGACATTACTTGTCAGTGTCTGGCCCATTTCCTGTAGAGAGCCGATGATCTCAGTGCCTTCACTGACCTCCCCTCCACCCCCAGCTTCCAGTTCAGTTTGTTTGGAGCTCTGGAAGGTTTTGGTGGGGCTCCATAACGACCACTTGGGCTCAGTCATGCGTTGGACAGCTCAGTTGGAATTGAGAGGAGCAGGGCCCGTGGCGGGCCCTGAAAGACCCACGCTGCTGAATCCACTGGCCCGGAAAACACTTTACCAGATGTTTCAAAGGTGTTAATTATAGCAAATTCTGCCAGAGCTGGAGAAACATAGTGACATCTCTTTCACCAGCCTGTATGCAATTAAGCATTTTAAGGTACTTCTCAGTAACCTTGTCAGTGGTTTGAGGGCAAAGATAATGCACTCCTCATGCTTTTGTCTCTCTTTTGTGTCTCATTTCTGGCTGTTTTTCATGTCGCTGAAATGAAGCGTGTATAGAAATACGTGGTAGATGCCATCATCTTTCTCATACTTTTGTAAGTCATTTTGAAACAAAGGACTTCCGTATTTGCATACACCTAAACGCTGTGACAAAAATATTCAAGACAAGGTCCGACTATCCTGGGTGGAATAATTTTTGATTGTTTTTATTTTAAAACCCTATTTCCATGTGATAAATTCTACACGCCCCACTGAAAGTGACTTTGCTGCCAACTACCGCCGTCTTTGCTGCCGTCTATTGTGCATTGTTTTAAATGCTGTGATGTAGACAGTCAGCTGGAAGACCTGAAGCTTCAGTGTCTCCCATGAGGCTTGATCTCAGAGAGATGCCTGTCATCGATTCATCACCCTGTCCAACTTCTCGTCTGACGTCAATGTGGAACAAGCTGCCATCATCTCATGTGGCCAGCCAAAGAGCAGCACGATAAAATACACCTATTGCTTCAATATCATACATTTTTCATTGTTTGAGATAAAGTCGATTGTGGTCATGATTTAAACCAAGTGTATTTTTACAGAGCCGCTCAGTAAGAAGCTGCACTTTTTGAACATGCTTACAGGTAAACAGATACTTGAATAAAGTTTCCCTCTCTTCCGTTTTGTCTGGTTTGAGCTCTGCTTTGTCTGTTTTTTTTTTTCCATTGTGTGTAATTTTAAAAACAAACCGCTTGGATGGAGCTTCATGAATAAAGGATAGGCTGTGTTTTTCCTTTACCGTCTTCTGGTACAGGTGGGTTGCTCTGGGGGGAAATGTGGAGCCTGTCAAGCCCACCTCCAGTGTCAATCACTGCACAGTGAAATATAAAGGGAAACTAAATGAGAGCCTGTCTCTCAATCGTGCTCCATGCTAACTCTTCTTTCAGCCTGGTGCTCTGGTTGTGGGCTGAGTCGACTGGGATGGCACACAAAACAAGGGGTGTGTGATGGCAGGGCCGAGAGAGGAGGAGGAGGAGGAGGAGGAGGAGGAGGAGGAGGAGGAGGAGGAGGAAGATGAGGAAGAGAAGGGGAGCGGTTTTTCGGGCCTTTAATCCACCTCAGTGCCACCACCTCTTCCAGCGATGCACTCCCGCCAGCAAGACGTCGAATCTCGTGCGCCTGGCAGACATATCTCCGCTCCTCCGTGCCAGCCCCTGACAGGTGACAAAATCAAAAGGTCACGTCACTTTGAACTGGCAGCGTTTGTTGCCCCGCTGATTTCCCCCGTGCCAGTGTGGCTCTGAGTCGCTCACAGACAAGATTTGAAGCGAGCTGAGAAGCGACTTTGGCAGCTCCCTACACTTCATCCCTGTGAACTTTTGTACCTGAGACTTTGCTAACAATGTGGATGATCTACACATCTTTGTCATGGCTGCTGCCGTTGTTGTTGATGCAGCCGTGTTTCTTGCTGGCAGGGTTTTGTTTACAGAACACTGGCTGTGTTTTTGAGGTATCCTCAGGGTCTACACCGTGCTATAGATTAGAGTAGAATGTAAGCCATGGGATGAAAAGCTATGATGAGGCTTCTTACCTGTGGGACCACATGACCCTGGCATATTTCAGAATTGCAGCATTAAACCCAGCAGTCCTCTGATCAGTGTGTTTGCTTTGTAAAGCTCACCCCTGAAGAGACAAAGTGTCTCCACTGCACAGATGCGCACTGAGTCTGACCTCCGATTGCTTAGCCTATTTAACTCTCTTAATATACATAACTGCATTACACAACCCAGTCTGATTAGCAGAAACAGTGTTTATTCTTCCACTAAATCAATACATTGACCAATTAGTGCTCCTCTTCTCTCAATCTGCCTCTTTTTGCCAGTAGCACCAGTCTTTGACTTCAGCCTCTGCAGGGGTCAAGACAGAGTCAGCCAACATTGGCATGAGCACAAGCCCTCCCTTTGACCAGCAGCGCTCTGACAGCCTGTGAAGAGGCTGTTTGGGCTGGAGGTGCTCCGGCGAGAGTCCTTATCAGCCTTCCAGGCCCGGGCTCTCCCGGGTCCCCCTGATCCACACGCCGCATACAAAGCAGGACCATGCCCCGAGCAGCTGGAGACGCTAGAGATGTCTTCCATTTCAAAGAGGAGCAAGAGGAGGGGAGAGGGGATGGGGGCAAAAAATGAAAGTATATATCTTCATGTCGGATGGGTTGTCTGGCTTGGGCGTCTATTCCCGGCGCACCTGTCATGGTGAAGGTTAGAATTAAAAGCACAGATAGCACAGTTCTTCCTTTGCTGATAGTGGAGGAGAGAAAAAGTGCATTAACCCGCCAAGATGGATGTCACTGAGCAGGGCTGGGGATGGTGCCAATGCTAGCTGAAAGGCCAGACTGCAGAGAATCTTGTACTCTCTGTCTCTTTCTCTTTCTCTTGCACTCTTTCTCCCTCTCACTCTCTCTCTCTCTCTCTCTCTCTCTCTCTCTCTCTCTCTCTCTCTCTCTCTCTCTCTGTGACTGTCAGTAAAAAAAACCCACTCTGACTGATTCATGACCTTGTTTTTTTCCCTCAAAAATGCTTTTTCTCCTCTTCATTGATTGCTAAATGCTCAATTTGCACAGCATGATTGATTGTCTTCTTCTCTCAAATAATCGAGACTAGCCTCTACTTAACCCTGCTATTGAAACCACATTACTCTGGTAGATTTGTGCACCCTTTAGCACAAAGCATCATCAGTTCACTCCTAGCAATTCCTCCATCTCTCCTGAACCCTCCTTTTGTTTCTGCCTCTAGCAGCATTTACATAAGAGGCTTATGGCAGCATGCACTCTGCCTTTTAGCCAAGACAAAGGAACAAAAGCTATTGTTTGCTAAGTAACAATTTTTGGATGTCACAGAAAACTCATTTATGCGATGTGGAAAGTCAAAAAAATTATAAAAAGAAATTGCTGTTCTCGATACTTTCGGGGGCGGGGATAAGAAAGGGGGTATTTTCAGAAATTGCCTTATGTAAATAGTCTACACATGACCTTGAAGCTTTTGATGTGTGATTGACAAGACGAGCCCCAAGAAGAGAAATAACGATCTGTGCATGTACCCTCCTCCGGCAATGAAAATAGGCATGTGATACGGACTCTTTTCGGGCTCCCAGGGGCCACACATGCTTGATGGAGTGTTTTCAATTGACCGAGATAAACTCTTTATATGTCTGCCAGCTACATTGCCTGATATTTGTGCCTGCACCTCTGTACTGGTTTCTCCAGCTTGCTAAATTGCAATAGGATGTGTGTGAATATTTAATCCTGCTACGTTATAATAACAAACCGTATTTATTTTTTCGTATTTCTTTTTTAAGCGTTCATAAATGTGGCATTTGATCATATTATATTTTACTGTAATACATACATTACACATTACAATTTTCCATAGACATAATTTTAATGTTTTTTTTAAATATATATTTTTGGTACTAGGAATCGTTTGGATATTCTGTGACATTTTATGGGCTTTTACAAAACGTCTATGCTTATTCCTGAATATTTAAAAAAAATAACCAAGGTTACATAGTAACCTGCTCTGTGTATATTCTCTGAGCAGCATTTGGATTCTCTCGGCAGTTCAATATTTCTTTTCTCCAGACTACCTGACGTCTCTGTCCTGAGCAGATTTCTTGACCAAACTCAGCCAGTTTTTCTTGACTTTTCTCTAAAAACTCTGCCAGATGTCATTTACTAACATTCAACTCGGGTCAGGAGACTGAGACGATCATAACAAAACATTTCTTTCTGTTTTTCCTTTTTAAGCTCGAACCCATGGGGAGCGCAAACTGTACAAGAACAAAAGTAGCAAAAGTTACAAACATGGCAAAAGTTACTCGGAAAAATTCAAGATAATTCACTTTTTTTTAGCTGCTTGTTAAAAGATGTGTTTTGCTCTTGGGACATACATTTTTTAGTATTCTGATGAATGGAAGAATGATGCTGTTTTGGAAAATAATATTGTGTCCAAATATTTCCTTATTTAGAAATAAGTAGGTCTTGGTAGTGAACTCCTTCTTTTGCCGGCATTTGAAAATCCTCTATACAATGCAGGCCTACAAGTTTATTACAGAGTAAAATAGGTATTTACAGGACAACAGGATTTGTTCAATGACATCCTGATTTTCTCCGGAGGCTTGTCAGCATAACTGAACAAAGCTTATTTGACACTTAAATTAACTGAATAGTTAAGAATGAAAGCTTGATGAATAAAACTTTTTCAAGGTCCTTCAAGTCCGGTTTCTTACAACAGATATTGTGCACAGTGGAAAGATCTTTTGTGCTACACATCTGGCTGTACAACACATCTGGCTGTTCTGCAGTGCTAAACAGGAGAGCATAATTAACCTCTGTAGCCTGGATAATATTAGTTCACCTTGAGTTTTTGTGGATGCCAAACACAACTGCAATTCTGCTTACATTCCTTTCAGATTATTAAGATGGGTCCTATTGATGTTCACGTCCATCACTTTCCTTCATTATTTGTGTCTTTTAAGGAGAATGAAGTGGCTGTAAGTTTGGTTAAAGGGTTTGGAGGACACTTTACTTGTCCTGTGGTCTTGGTTCACTGAAGCGTATATTTTACCACTGTGTCCAAACTGAAGGTTCAAGTGAAGCTTTAACCTCATGGTCAAGAGGATACGGATAATGGGCTTAGAAATTAGGGTGATGCTCCAACGCTTTACTTTCTCTCCCGAAGAATAGCTTTCTTTATGGATGTAGTAATGCTAGTCATTGTGCAGATGAAATTGATTCTCATTTGTTTCTCTCTTTTTTTCATGCTCATCAGCAAGCGGTGGAGGATTTGCTGGAGGGTGAGGATGAGGACTTTGACAGAGATGACAAGGTAATTATCACTCACAGGGACATACAGTTTGCGGTCTGGTGCTGATTCACGGTTAGGTGACTGGCTAAACAAAATATTAGTGCATTCAGACGGCCCTCAAGATGTCTCTGACAGTATTTCATTTTCAAACATTTACCTTGTAATTGCATAAAAAAGAAAAAAAAATGGGAAAAAAGTTATTTTCAGATCAAATGGAAGTTTTTATTTTGTATGCTTAATGTTCAGTTTATGAACGTTTTCTCTTGCTGAGCTTTGACATTTCGACAGCATCATGGGTTTTAAGTTCAGACTATGAGCTCAAACAGCCCAAGGAACCACTAAGATGTTTCTTCAAGCCCAGAATAAAGGTAAATGAATCAGCCATAAATAAGCCTGGTTTGAAAATCCCAGTGTTGAGATTCTGATATTTCTTCGGGCCATTGGAGGGTAATTAATAGCAGACCGAATGCATGGGAAGACCGAGCTGATGCTTGTGGCGGGGAATTGAAGTGGAAGATTGAGAGGTAACCACATTAAGTGGGTGAATTAAGATATTTTGTCTTCTTCAAAATATCCATGCTGTTGAGTACTTTGTATGTAAATGTCAATATAATACAGGGTCTGTTTATTGAAGGTTCATGAAGCAAGGGTTAGTGTCATCTGTGAATTGTGGTTTGCGAGAACAGTGAAATGTTCTTTAAATGGTAATGTGAATAAGATTGTGTTTTAATTGCACACACGACTGTAATGGCAGCAGGATGTAATGTTCATGCTTTGTATATTTCTCAGCCAAATGTTAAGTGTTCAGTAAGTATGTGTAATTGTTGTGTCCAATGAATTGAAGGATCTGACTTTCTCTTCAGAAAGCAGGAAGATGAAGAAAATAAAAAGGAAGGCAAAAAAGCCTCATCTGAGTAGATAGATAGATAGATAGATAGATAGATAGATAGATAGATAGATAGATAGATAGATAAAGTTAATATATTGATTATTAACTGATCCTTGTAGAGTTGTGTCATGTATGATTAGGTGAACCTGGTTTGAGGTCTAAACAAATTAGGCTTAATCTTGTTCCAGCATGTGGTGATTGTTCCCACATTTTCATTTGTTTTGTCTGGATGGCTTATATTGTGTTTGTCTTACAATTACAATTACCCTAATACGCTGTCCTGGGCAGTGTTCATTTGCTTTGGTGGACTCATAGAGCAAACACACGTTAGTCACGGGGCACTACATCACAAAAGCCTCTCCACTTTTGAAGTTTTATCTCTATGCCAACCTACTGTTTAGTTTTCATATTTCGTGAAAATTGTAGTCATTAAATGGAGGATCTGTGATTATGATCATTATGACTCTAAGCACCCTCTAGATCATACACTACAAAACCTACAGTATACTAAACCACACTGTGCGCATATTTCAACTATTCCTTCTCCTTCAGACTGCCAGTGTCTTGTTTCAGCTGCCTACAAAGTTGAAAAGGGATATTTTTCTTCTTTATTTCTTCTCCCATTTCCCTTTTCCTCTTCCCTCTCCTGTCTTATGTGCTCTTGATTACGACTCCTTCGACACTGTCCTGTTCCTTCAAAACTGGTTAAGTTCACTGTAGTTTCAAGGGTGAACGAAATATAAGTGGAATTTCACGTCTCTTTCTTTCTTTCCTTCTTTCTTTCTTTCTTTCTTTCTCTCTCTCTCTCTCTCTCTCTCTCTCTCTCTCTCTCTCTCTCTCTCTCTCTGTCTCTCTCTCTCACTTAGAGTCTGCGACCCTACACTCTCATTACTTCTTCTGTTTGCTCAAATAGTAAAATATTAAGGTCAGGTCAGGGGAGGCCCTTTTTTACTGGAGGAAGGTTTCAGAGTAAAAAAAGGATGAATAAATGTGCCAAGGCCTCATTTTAATTGAACCTGAAGCATATGTTGCAAGTATGTGCAATACGTCCCAGATGTTTTAGCCTGGCCTCGTGCTTGGCTCTTCCCCGCCCTGCACCAGGCAGCTATTAGCTGCATAACCTTTGGCCCTGGGGCTAAATGGGGTATTACGTGGCAAAAAAGTGGAGCACCTGCTTCCCATTGGACCTAGGACCCCTCACAGGCAGGGCCTGAGCCTCGGACACGTGTTTTCACTTAGCAGATTGTTGGGCGGTCGTGAAAACTGTCTTTCTTCTGAGTCAGTGTAGATATTAGCCGCATACTCTCAATGAAAGTCTAAATTCAAGGCTAATTGATGGGGACACCTAAGTTGTTAAAATGGAGCAGACACCTGGAGAAAGAAAAGGAAAAACAAATGTAAGAACCAGCAGCTCCTTCTAGGTCAGTAGAAAGTATCATGAGCTAGATTTATTGGACATATTGTTTTGACTAAACACCTGTCCAGGTGAAATGAACGCTTTATATCAAATCTAGAGATTTAGGTTTGTGGCAGTACATGACGCTGGAATACTGTTTCCTGTCCACCAGATGTGGGATTGAAGTCAGCGAGTCTACCTGCTGTTATTGTTGCCTACAACCCGGTAACTCGACAGGGCCTTTTTTTGCTTTTATTCTCCTGCAAAAGTTTCTCACAACACACATACAAGCAAAAATGAAGTCATTTCTTCCTGCCAAAGGGCCATGCTCTATGCTCCGACATCACACGAGTAAGCCATGTGTTTGCTGAATTCTCCTCCTCCCCGCTGTTTGCTAGGCTCATGCCAATGTTTGTGTCTGTGTGTGTGCATATTGTGTTGAAAAAGCCTGTCTCAGGAGAACTCACTGTCTCCACCAAAAACATCATCAACCGGCATAATAACAGCCGAAACATCTTTAACACCTGCTCCGCCGAACTAAAGTAAACACACAGACGGAACGGCAGGTAATTACCCAGGTGATAATGAGCTTTGCCTCGCACCACAGTGTTATTGTTAAACCTCACCAAATACATACGTGTGGATTTAAATAGGAGCACTGGGGCTCAGCGCTAGGAGACTAGGGCTAATAGTCAATATGGCAGCACAGCTGTCTTGCAGTGGTGTGCATCTGCAGTTCGCCCCAAAAGTCAGTGGGTCATATTCACTGTGTGTCTTATAGTAAGAATATTTGAGTCACTGAATTCATATCATCTTTGTGATTATATGTGAGGAGTTTTAGATTTATATCTTTGTCCATACTATATTGTACTCAGAATTGTTAGAAGTATTATGTAATATAGAACAGTATAGATAGTAATTAAGTGATAATTAGGACAATAGTGGCGATGGTAATAATTAATGTTTGACATACCGATTATTTGCAATAATTATTAACTTTGCAAATCATGTACATGAAATTCCTCAATCGCTTAAAAATATCTCAAGCCTCGTTTCCACTTTATTTATTTGAAAGCAAATTGATTATTAAATATTTAGCATTTTACTACTAATAGGAAATGTATGCAGATTTATCTATCTGTCTATCTATCTATCTATCTATCTATCTATCTATCTATCTATCTGATCGATTTTTCACATTAACCACTTCCCCCCCACTAGCTCTCCCCTATTACACAGCCGCTGCCTATAGGGAGGGATGAGTGCTGGCACATGATTTATGAAGCCACTCACTGCATATTTTCAAACTGCTGCTCATGTTGCATCACAGGTCATCACAACACACGAGGAACACGCAGAGGAACGCACTATTTGCTCCTTCCACATTTCTCCACAACTGGTTAATGTCACTGCGATTGACAACACTGTAACCCTTCACGGCCATGCTCTCCTGGACTCTTGGGTGTGGCTTCATCAGGCTTCGAACTCATGATCATTCCGCAAATTGTGTGGAATTTGTGCACAATTGTGTATGCTATTTGGGAGCTCTAACTGTTTGTAGTTATAGAAAAGTGGAATGTAAACCGGGACACACCTAACAGGTCTTGCGTGTTCGTTTTTTCACGAGACACACATTCATAGCGTGTTATTGTTCACGTTATTTAAATGTATATTAACCTTCAGTAAGCTCTTTACCCTCAGTGCAGTGGATCTCAAGAACACTAGACACAAGGTAGGGATACACTCCAGATGCACAACATCACACACCTGGGTGTATTCTTGAGTAGTCACTCTACATGAAAGCATGTTGGTTAGAGGTGGGAGAAAAACGGAGGACCCTCAGGAAAACCATGCAGAGAAAGACGATAATGTGCAAAATGTCAGTGTGTAACCTAAGCTCAAGACAATACCCCAGACCCTAATATATAATATACAAAACATGACTTAAAAGTAGATAGATCGAATAGAACAAACATGCGGTGTGGATATGTAATCAAATATACGGTGAACCTGTCAAACTCTCACTTGTCATTTTACCATCAGTACTTAGTCTTCCTCCGCTGCTCATCACATTCCCAAACATCCCCCTCTAGGATATCTGATTTTAAACCCAGTGCTGTTTGATGGCACTATTTGAGGCTAAAGCTATGACTTACCACGCAAGCCCGGCGGTGTGTGGATTTGTGTCCAGAGTGTGTAGAAGACTAATCAGCTCCAGGGCCTGTGTGGAAGCGCTGGGCTAGATGATAGGCTCACTGTCCCAGGGGAGAGAGCAGAGAGCCGGTGCAAGAGCACTGAGATTAGGCCTGCATGCTTGGCTGAACACTGGAGCGATTCTCTTCCACACACACAGACTCATACACACACACACACACACACACACACACACACACACACACACACAGCACAGACATATATATATATATATATATATATATATATATATATATATATATATATATATATATATATATAATACACACACACACAAAGCCTTGGGAGGAGTCGTTCCAGATAAGATACATGCAGCAATCATGTTGAGCTCACAGGCTTACCAGAGCTAACACACGCCTCCTCACATGTCCAACAGCTGTTTGTAAGTGTGCGGATGTGTGGGTTTTTTTCGTTCTGTTTGTTGAATGCAGTGGTAGTGTATCTGTGTTGTACTTCCTGTGTGTAAAAATGAGCAAACATGGCACACTGAGGGAACAAACACTGAGAATTCACTAAAGCAGAGCACAAAAAGAAACACAGACACACATTGTTTACTGTGCAAATCCTGTTTATTTTTATTATCTATATTCTTCTTACTGTGAAATATGTATCTTTCATCGTTGCCCTTTGAGTCAGTGAATGAAAATCAGATATTATCAGCGAAAAAAAAAGTGAGGAAAGGGCATTTTTTTGCGGTTTGACTTGCATTGGAATTTACAATCAGTAATCAGGCATCTAATAGGCTGATGGGAGCAGCTGGGGCTGTCTGATAGAAGCCAGGGCGGTTATCGATGCCCTGGCAGGTGCATGCTGGGTAATAACTGCTGCAGTATCTTAGTCTTGGGTGCCCGTGGGGTGCCATAATGACATGCTCCCATTTCCATGACCTCTGGGCCTGTTGACAAGCCTAATACCCATTTTATATCCAGATCCCCCCTCTCTGTGTCTCTCTGTCGCTTTTTCAGTGTGCATTCCCTTCATCTCTCTGCACTTCCACCAGGGCCACATTCGCAGGGGAAAACACAAGCTAACCTCTTAGCACCGTGAAATGCTGGAAATCTGATTCCAATTCATGCACAATTATGTCAGTTGGAATCTAGCATTACATGCAAAGCTTATCTTTAGATAGCACATGGAGCGCTAAGCCCGGCGGATCCGAGGGACGGGGTTGATCTGGGCGATAGCTGTGTGCTAGTATGTAATTGGACTAAAGAGTGCAACGGGGATTATTTTTAATACTTTGAAAAACTGTGACTTAGAACTTGTTCTGGGGCTATTGAGCTTGTGATTTTCTATGCATATCTTCAGGTAAAGAGCTTCCCCCTCTTCCCTAAGTCCTGAAAAATGCAGAGGGAAGGGAAGAAAAGTTTCTGCTGCTCCGAGATCTTTTCTTTCTTTCTTCCTCATGTTACTAAAAGATGAAATGCTTCTGACTGTAAAAGGTATTTTTTGACTGTTTTGGCTTTCTTGGGTTTTTTTCTCCCTTTTTTATTTTTAGGAGATACTCCTAGGAACTGCATTTTAATCATGTTTGGCTATTAAAGAAAAAAAAAGGGGGAAAAAGGAGGAACCCTAACATTATCTTCTATTCAAAACCATGTCTCTTTTTCTTGCCAAACCCATAAGATTGATTTTTCATTCTTTCCTTTTATTCAAGGTCGCTCATTCAGTACCTTCAATGTTTTGTTTTGTTTTGTCGTAATGCTTTTATAATCTTGCTTTTAAAAAGATCTCAATTTATTCTGGTCCACAAGGTGCCGGGCTCTGCCCCCTCCCATGATGGCCGTCTGCCCGGAAGCCATATCCTTGAGGATATTTTGGCTTCCTGGCATTTTGAATGGATTCGCGTGATGGTGGTAAGTGTAGTCGGTTTGTCCCGTATTTACCCTCTGTGGTTTAGTGTCTGTCCCACTGAGCAGGGTTGTGTGTATCTCCGTTCCACCACCATCCTCTCACTCTGTCCTCAGTTGTCACTCTTATCCCCTTGTCTTTGGAGAAACCAGCCTGGCAGTAGAAGGTGCACACTGCTAACCTGATCATCCTGTAGGTGCTAAAAGTTTTTGGAGAAACATCGAAGTGCTGGTAATTATAATGGACACTGATTGACCTGATAGACACCTAAAGTGCTATTGGTTATAAAATGTAAATGTAAAACCGATCTTTATTTAATCACCTCTCATTTTTTTCTTAAGCCTTGCTGGAGAGAAAATGTGTTTTTCCTGTGTCTTTTGTTCACTGTCTCTATGTCTTTTGCTTCAGCTTGAGTCGTTGCAACTTCTTCGGGAGTCCTGGGGGATAGCAGTAGCATGCCTTGCTAGTTGTGTGTTGTGTGAGTCTTGAAGAACGCACTGTGCACTCAGAAATTCATCATGAGCCGATTAAATAGCAGCCAGTGGTGAAGTTGGCTGACTGACAGTCGCTCTGTGACCCCCCCTCACAACGAAGCAGCACATACGTAGCTTACCTCATAGCTAAAAAGGACAGTATCTGTGCCAAACAGGCAAGGAAGCCAGTTACTAGAACCCTTTTAACTGGAGTTATGAATTAATTATGAGAGTGAATCCTTGATGTTTGTCTTCAAGAGGAAGGAATGCCATTTCTGTCTCTGTCATTTTTTAGCAGCGTAACTTTTAAAGAAACCTTTAAAATGTAGAATTTCCACTTGTGCACCATCTGAATTTCAGCTAGGCGCATTAACGTGTAATGAAGGAGCTGGTGACATTTCAGAAAGCATGTTAGAAGTACATAACGTTTTGTTCATGTAGCAGGAAGATGTAGGCAACACTGATTTTTCTGCCACTGAAATCCTGCCATAATTGGAGCTTTATTTCCCAATTATTGTGTTTGTATTGGCAATGCAGTTGGTGCCCAGCAGCATGATGCCTGTGCTTCTATGACGACCTTGTTTTTTTGGAGATGGAGAGGACAGGAGCAAATCCGCCGCAGTGTCGGCTAAAATTAATCGCACGCCATTCATCATGAAGAGGCTCCCTGAGATCCAGAGAGGTCGAGGGAAGGAGAGCAGGCATAGCCGGGTGAAGGGGGGCGACTGCAGGGGCGAGGGGCACAGCGATGGGTCGGAGGATGACTTCAGGTGCAGATGCGTTTGGTGAGGGGTGTCATCGGAGGCGGGAAAACAGGGGCAACATCCGGCCTGACCTTGAGGCTGATGGAGTGGCTTGCCTGCTGGGTGTGGACACCTGGGGAGTAATGGCGAAGGTGAACCCCACTCTCCGGCGGCCCCATTAGAGCCTAATGATGTTGTTTTAGTGGGGGAGTGGTGGGAAGCAGAGGTCGGGCCCAAAATAAACCTTGTCCTGTCTCGTCGTCTCTCTTCTTGACGCGTGTTTACTGTGCTATCACAGCGATAGGCTCAGCAGAAGAGGTGTGTGGATGGAATGATGCCATGGAGCTGCACAGTTTGCTACAATTGCACCTGCTGCAGCCATTTCAGTAGCTCTGCAGGCTGAGGGTAGGATACTGAGTGTTTCAGCATTGCATCTCCTGTATATACACAGCATTTCATTGCTATGTACCCGTACTACGCAATGACAATAAAGTTGTATCTATCTATCTATCTATCTATCTATCTATCTATCTATCTATCTATCTATCTATCTATCTATCTATCTATCTATCTATCCTTCTTATAAAATGAATCCATATGCATACACCTATTACTAGAATGTTATTTTTCTAGATATTGGAGAATAAACATTATTGCACAACTAACAGCAGTCTGCATACAATAATAACATCACATGTTCAAACAAAATACAACTTTAGGAATACATTTCACTTTATTTTGTGTTAAACTCCAAAGTTCACACATGTTGGTTGCGTATACCTGCACCTGATGTTTATTCAGTCATTATTCACTTTAAATTACACCTGAACTCTCGTCCTCGGCTGTGAATATTGAAGTATTCAGTCTCTTCAGAAACAAATCAGAAAATTACTTTAATTTACTTTACTTTAGTTTACTTACTTTATTTAATTTTACTTTATTTAATTTTCATTCATTTTTATTCTTTTTTTCCTACTATATCTGACCTTACAGCTCTACCTCAAACTGCAGTGTAGTGCAATTATTTAACGCTTGCTTAACTCTCTCTGAGAGTTGATGGGAAGACAGTCGTACATGCATTTCACTACATGTCATACTGTGTATGGTTACGTATGATAAATGATAATAGAAGTTGCTTTCGGCTGCTCCCTGTTCGGGGTCGCCACAGCGTACCAACTGGTCCGCACAACAACTTGGCACAGGTTTTACGCCGGATGCCCTTCCTGCCGCAACCCTCCCATTTTTCCGGGCTTGGGACCGGCACTGCATCCAGTGGCTGGGGTTGAGGCATTGGCTGGGAATCATGATAATGATATGATAAATAAAATCTGAATTTGAATCTGAAATTGTTTCAGGCAACCACTACAAACCACTAAAATCATGTTTCAGGCATAATTATACTCATTACTGATATGAACATAAGTTAATGATTGCATGCTTATTTGGTTTAATAAAAAAGAGTTAATTCTAGCATTTTGTTAATGTTTATTTAATGTGTTTGTGGTATATTATAGTTCATGGTTTGTCAATAGAAGCAATGTCAGTTAAGGGAACATGAATATAAAGCATTCCCCAGTTACACAATTATTATTTACAGCTACTTTGTAGCTACATGCTTGTAGGCCATTTTCTCATGTAGCACTACACCACACTATCTCATCTGCCTTTAAATGGAAAGGGATGACCATATGATCAGCGTAGCCAGATATATTATCAGCATCAGAACAGTGACACTGACATGGTAGTGTGTAGTGTGTGTTGTGATGCTGTGATGAACGTGTCAGAGACTGTAGCATGACGGTGATGAGGAACCAGATGGTGCACTGAATAGAGTGCACTGTAGTCTCTCTGTACATGGGCCACCATCAAGGTAGATATGTCGAATGAGCATCAGCGTCTAGTGCACAGTGTTTCGAACATCCATCGAAACCTCTGTGCTTGTTACAGTCAAGTCACACCAGTATGTTGAGAAAGATCCACCACCCAAATAATATCTGGTTAGCAGATGAAAGCTGACCTGCAGTACACCTACAAAGTGCAACCCTATGGTAGCTGTATCTGATAAAATGGTCAATAATTGTAGAGACAAGGAAAGCGCAACTAATAAACTACTCACTAAGTGTGTACATTCACCCTTTTCACCCGAGGATTACTGGAGCAGGATAAATAATTTATTTAAAAAATGCCTGCCTTAAAACAAAACATCTGCTTTGTTCCTGCTGTGTTGGTGAAGTGCCAAAAGCACACAGAGATATCTATCGGCTGTTTTCGCTTACCGTTGCAGCCTAATAGCAGCTGCGCTCCAGCCGAGATTTTGACCTTTGTTACTGTATCTTAACGGAAAAATCCACCACAAATGACTTGCATAACAGTATAATATTTACATATTTTTCAGTATTTAATCTTCGGTGGGACAAAGGATTTATTCTGTCATTAAATTCCATGAAAAATATTTATTTTTATTAGGTTTTATTTTTTAGTTCTCATTTACATCAGCGGATCAACTATTCATATCTTCATTTTCATCCATTTTATTTGTTGCATACAGAACCATGTAATGCTTGTGTATGTGACAAATGTCCATATAACCATATAAAAGTATAAAATAACCAAATAACCAAATAAAGAGTAGAAAAGTAAATTAAAGTAGAATATATGTATATAATATATGCATTGGTGGCAGAACAGTATGACTAGAACATGAATAAAGTGCAGATGTGTGGAATTGTGTGTTTAGTTTTCTCACAAGGCTTCTCACATCCTCATCTGTACACTCTGCCCCAACAGATCAGCATTCAACATTTATGCTAATACTGCTGTCAACACCATCGCGCTCATAATCTTGTAGATCGCTCACTAGCGAAGCTTAGTCTCTGCCGTTACTTTGCACAACTGCGTCGTAACTGCCTTGCATTCTAAAAATTTGAGCACAACTTCGCTGTTTCCATATGACTGACAATTGTGACGGAGAAAGTGATGGAGAATGATGCAGTTCTTTTGTTTTTAGGTGCTAACAGCAGATGGTTATCTATTCCATCTGAGATTGTTTTGAAAGTTTGTCTCCCATTAAACATTGGGCTAACATTCTCTCCCTGTGTTGTCAGACCTGCAGGCAAATGCTAACTTCTCACGCGAAGAACGAAAAAACCAACCGACAAATTAGCACCAGAATCGCTAGACACATCAATAATATTTCAGTATAAATATATTTAATGTGTTTTAGAGTTCTTCTTTAATGTGGCAACAGAAATAGATAGAATTCCTGAAGTATATGGTATTGATTTAGGATCTTCTGTTTATGATCACAGTTCTTGAGAAGAATAATACCATCTATAGCTGGAAACTTTCTGTGTTTATCACTTCTAAGCTTATGTCCCTCCAAAAGAGCACATGCTTCATACAGCAAATCCCTGTTCATGCAGCAAAAGCAGTGCAGTGTGTAAGAGACGTCTGAAACAACACTGCAGCACAGAAACACCTGCTGACTTGAGTTATACATGAAACTCAAATTTTATTCATCATGTAAAAAATCACACACAGTACTACATGTAGTGAACTGCTTTTTGGCTGTCTGTCACATAAAAAATAAAATAGAAGAAAAATAATTACAAACAGAATTATCGTTACAAGCAAAGGGGAAAAATTATAGGAATGATTATATATATTTATTATATATAATAATAAGCAAATTGAAGACAAAATATGTGATTAACTGCACCCAACTAGGGAGTGTTATATGTGCTTGCTGTTTGTGCAACTCGTTTTGAAGCATCCTTCGCTAGGTGTGGTTTCCCCTGTCATTATTACTAACGTTGCTAATTTGGCAGTGATCTGATGGAACAGAACTGACAGGAAAGGAGTGTAACAGGGTGAGCAGTGTTCGGTCCTGGCCCAGGATGCCATCTCTAGTGAGCAGGCCACAGAGAGGGAATGCTGGATCTGTACAGAATAGCACACACACACTTAACAAGGGTTATACGTTTCCACATGGCTTACTGTGGCTTCACCGACCCCAACCCCTAACCACCCACTTGGAAAAATTACTGACACAACAGAATCTTCCAGAACATATTAAATACCAGTGTAACTCTATTCATATACAAATTAGTGTTTCTGCTCAGAAATGTTTACCTATACAGGGATAAAAGGAAAACTGTGACTATTATATTTAACAAACATGCATCCTAGCCCTCTCAAAATCTAGTTTAGTCACTAAAGCAAAAATTCCTAACTACGTCTTATGAACTTATAACATGTTAATTGAGATTCTGTGTAAAAAAGAAGGAAAGAAAGAAAAATGAACAGTAAAACCCTGCTTCTTTTGAGCTTTTGCACTTTAATCAGTAATTTATGTTATGTTTGGGTGGGTGGGGTGTATCATGAATTCTTTTATGTATATTATTTTGGCACAGAGTATTTAGCAGTTATTGGGATCAAGTGAACAGCCAGGGGACTTCCCATTTACTATAAGTCTGACACACACCTCAGATCTAATTATACTGCAATTTTAATTAACCTCCCAAAGTGCTCCTTCACAAAGATTTCATTGACAAGCATTTCCCTGAACATCTTCCATCCCTCCATTCCATTCATAATGAATCAGTGAACTACTTTTGGAAAATTAATACACTCATCCAATATTAACGAAGTTTTTTCTTTTTTCTTTTTATGTCTGTGTAATAAAAGGTGGGGCAGGAGCTCATCTTGGCTTTATTTGCTGTTGAAGGTGTGGAGCTCCACTCTTTCATCTCCTCTGGGACAAAACTCTCTAATTTCAAGGCGACTGGGTCAAAGCGCCTTTGGCTTAAAATGAGAGAAGGCTTGTTTTTTCTAGATGCACAAATAATAGCTACATCCTGGGAGTACCATAGCCTGGCTGAAATGATTCCGTTTTCATCTTGATCTCTTATCAGCTGCTTTGTTTCCCTTACTTTCAGCATGGGGCAGATCAAAGTACCGTGTTTTCTCTCTCCCCGAACAAGCAGTGTGATGGTTGTGGGTGTGGATTAGCTCCAGGTGGGGGTCCGTCCTCTTGCATTGCAGCTTGAGCTTTGGTGTAAATGAAGTTTGGCACCCCTAGGACACCATCCCCACCTCTTTCTCTGTCATTTCTAACAAACAAGCTATGCCCCATCCAAAGTGCCCACCCAGGACCTTGCCAGTCCCATCAAGACCACCCACCTCCCCTGCTGTGTGCTCATTGTGAGGAACCTGGGGTTCTCCTGTAGCAATGAGGAGGTGTGAATAGCCTGATGCAGGGCGCTGGCTGTGATGGATGTGCCTGTGCTTGCCATTACATGTTGCTAGTTCTGTAAGCCATGAGGAGGCTGGTAATGGGAAAGCTTTAGAGTACTTCTGGACAGATGTGTTTGTCTTTCACACTACTTAATTACAATGCCACATTGGACCGGTATTTTTAATCACTAAAGTGTACTGTGTAATTTTCTATGATTTAGGTACCATTTGTATCTTACTGCTATTACATTTACAAATATGTATGAAAAGTGAAGAAAAAATACATCGTAAACAACCTCCATACATACTTGAGATAAATAATGACATTTCTACAGCATTTTGCAAGTGCAAGCTTACTATAACTACAGTTTACCTTTAAATCTATTTATTTTTGTCAATCAATTGAACGTGTCATTAGTAAAACATCTTTTTACATGAGTCATCCATTATAGGTTATAAAAACGTACATTTCCATGTCCATTAACCTGTTACACAAACACATACACTCTATAAAATACTTGTGGATATTCCACGTTACATGTTCAACAGGAAAGTTGCATCATCCACGTTTTATGAAGATCATGGGAAGAAGTAAATTAAGTTCTCTCTCTATTTTCTTTTCTATGTTCTGTGACTAACAAGTCCATTTTGAAGTTTTTCAGAGGGCTAAATGGCACTACAATTGTGCAATTACCCATTTGGTCATTTCTAGGAAGAAATATAAATAGTATTACCCCACAAACTGGATGATATTAATATTAAATGGTTTATCTTGATTTGGTGGATAAGGGCTTGTACCCGGCTACCAGAAATCTTGATCAGAAACAGGAGCACCTGAAGAGATTTGTAGCGGAGCCCTTGGGCTTGAAGCATTGTTAGGGCTCTGTACACACACCATGATATGAATCTACAGCCACGGCAATCAGAGAAATCAAGACTGATGTATATATATATATATATATATATACATACATATGGTGTTAGCAGACAATTTATGATGTAATAGCACTTAATCAGCCGCCCTCATATATTAATTGTGTGTGACACATCGAACCAGAGACATGAAAAAGGCTCTAAATGTAGCTTCGTCATCAGAATAAATAATATTTGAAACAAAAAAAATGTATGTGGACACCGGTACTTTATGTACTGATTCCCCAAACGGTTGACACAAAATTGGAAGCACATACCGATTCTCATCTCTGTAAACTGTAGCTTTACAATACCTTCACTGGATCTTAGTGTTTTAGACACTGGACTATTAATCAGAAGGTTGTGAGTTTGAATCCCAGGCCCTTAGCCCTCAATTGCTCAGATGTATAAATAAATAAATAAACAAATACAAAAAAATATATATATATATATATATATATATATAATTACATATATGAGGAACCAGACTCAGAAGGGAACCCATCCTCATTTGGGTGACACTGGACAGTAAATAATGTAAATGTAAATAATGTTCTTTCTCCAACAGCAACCAAGGGCTTTTCAGTGTATAATCAGGTCAGTGTAGTTTCTGAGTTCATTATAGACACGAATTCCTTGCTGTCGCCCTTTAAAAGTCACCCTTTAAAAGTTTTTTTGTGCACTGACATTATGAGAATGAACCTATCTATTATCAAAGGCCTACATGATTGCATGTGTGTTTCCTCCCATTGTCAAAACTTAAACCAATAAACACAAGCGGGAAGAGCCACATTTCAACAAAGTATCGGACTTGAACCAGCCAAAAGCAATAATTCTTTGTAATAAAAAAAAATAAGAAAACGTTTGATAAGCTAAATTCTGAGTTGTAGTTTTGGATTAATTTGGTGGCTTCTTTTCGCCTACAGCCCAGGTGAGCCCATGTCTAAGCCTGGCCCTAATGCGAAAATTCAATAAAGTATAACTCTGTTCAGTTCAACAGGTTCTAAGAGTAAGTCTCCGAAATATTATGCAAAAAAATTTTATAATAATGGTTTGCTTCACAAGGTTAATAGAGTTGACCCTACACCTCCATGGCTTTATGAACATTCTAGGTCTGTATATTACATGTATGACTGTAGCACTCAGCCTGTCTCAGTGTGTGTCTGAATGTGTTACAGTATTATAAAGTGGAGGAAAGGCCATGTGTAGCATTCTCTGGTTCCCACAGTGCATCTGCATCAAATGACCTGAAGGAAGAAGCTGGTGGGCGCTCTTCAGCAGGTTCCTCATATGCACATACACACACTCACACACACGTGCATGGCTGCATATGTGTGTGAGACTGTGTGCGAGAGAGCTATGCGGAGGAGCAGTGAAAACAAGCCTCTCTCCAGGCCGATGTTATTTCAACCTCCTGCCTCCTTCAGTCCACTTTTGAAGACAGGAAATCGGAGTGAGCTCATAGTTCAAGGGCCATGTGGCAATGGTTTAGACTGGAGAGCCCCATGACCTGCACCTCTTCACGTACACACACACACACACACACACACACACACACACACATACCACATCTCTCAAAGCTGTGTTACTAACACCGACTCCAATACAATGGTGCATATGGGCCGCTTTTGTTTCAATTGATAACACAAACCAGATGGCAACAAGGAGAAAGGAGGAAAGAAAGAAATATTGTCGAATATTTGCAAAGAAAAATAACCCCGGGATAGTGTCTAGTTATATCTATTTGTCTTGTGTTGGCTTTCAGGAGGCAGTACAGCTTCGTGGGCCATATTTAGGGTTATTTTTCATACCATGAAGGATAAACAAGGAGGACTGCTGGGATGGGAAAATTGTATGAATGTATGTAAAAGAGATCATAGATTTGATTTTTAAAACTCCATACCTCAAGCCTCAATTCTTCTTTTCTGGGGCATGAAAGGAAAGTGTGAGACATTCCTATTCTGGCAGTACAGTTCAGATTGGAGTACACATAATGTGTGTGAAATTGATGCAAATCCATATGTGATTATACATAACATCAGTGCAGTTGCATTAATTTCCACTACAAAAGTCATCACAGACGTTGCATGGCATACAGAACTAAACGAAACGTCTTATGTAAGACCATTTGTATAGAAATATCCCATCCTTTTGTCTCTGCCCTCATTTGCACAGCAGTGTTTGATCTTTAGGCTCAAGGCGCTGGCCAGCTCTGGGATGGTATTATCCACTCTGACACTGACATTTCAATTGATCTTCATGAAGAGCATGAGCGCAGCCTCTGTAGTGATGCCAGGCTGGAGCTGGGCAGGGCTCGACACTGCCTGTGAGCTTCCATGCCACGCACCTGCTTCCTGGCCACAGAAAACATTAGAACATCTTCAGACATACATATATGAATTTTGTGTTTATCTAATGATATGTGAGTTATAAGAGTGATCACCAACGCCAGGTTCTCATCTGACGTTTTTTCCCCCAGACATACATCTATTCCACACATACTGTAATGTAGAAAAAAAAATAGAGAACCTGACTCTATTGTGTTATATACTCTGTCTGTATTCGAGTGGCTTTTCTCTCATCTGCGTTGCCCTCGAAAATTGTGCCATTCCTTGTTCTGTAATCAGACTAATGTTAAAAATGCTATAGAAATGAAACATCACAAAAGTGTATTTAGAATAATACTTAAAGACAATCCCTGATATGAACAACAATATGATGGCCCACACTCACCACTTCATCTGGCTCATGTACCACCATGAAATAACAGAAATGAACTCAGCCGGACATGGCTGCCAGAAAACAATCACAACTCTTCCTTTATGAGAGTGTATCTCAGGCTAGAGCTACAGCTGGGCACCTTTTGGGCCAGAATTGAAATGCCACACAATGTTTGTTGGGGAAATTTTTGGCATGGATTCCAAACGTTATTACATTTTTTAGGTTACCATTTAAAACCCGGCTACTTTTGGCCGACAACACAGTTGCCATTGCCAAAACTGGCCATATGTTTCCAAACTCGGCCAAATTTGGCCTGAAATCAGGGAACGAGTTGTTTAGCTTAATGTTCACACTGACTCTCACCTTTACTATATAGACAAAAGGCCGCTATCATTAACATGAGAGCATTCACTCACCATCCTGTACACCTGCGCATTCATGCAGTTATCCAATCATGTAGCAGAAGCACAATCCATCAAATCATGCACATACAGGTCAAGAGCTTTAGTTAATGTTCATGTTAAACATGAGAATGATGAAAAAGTGTCATCTCTCTAACTTTAACCGTGGCATGGCTGTTGGTGCAGATGGGCTGGTTTGCGTATTTCAGAAACTGCTGATTTACACACATAACACTCTTTAGAGTTTACACAGAAGTGTGCGAAAAACAAAAACCATCCTGTGATTAGAGGATGTGCACTGTGAAACATCAGACAAGACATGAGAGGAGAATGAGCAGACTGGTCTGAGCTTACAGGAAGTCTGTAGTAACTCATACAAGCACACTTTACAAGCATGGTGAGCAGAAAAGCATCTCAGCATGCATGAAACCTGAGGTGGATGAGATACCTGAGGCTGAGGCTGAGGCTACCATGGGCACAGACTCACCCAAACTGGACAGATGAAGATGAAAAAAGTCTTTAATCTTCAACAAAATATTTGTGTCCATGATATCCTCAGATTCCTGTTCTTTCCTGACAGATGTGGAAACCTGATGTGGTCTTCTGCTGTTGTAACTCATTCATATCAAGTTTCAATGTTTTGTGCATGCTGAGCACATTTGATTAAAACAAACACACACACACACACACACACACACACAAACACACACACACACACAGTGTAGGGTATAATATTGAAACAGTTGTCACTTGTAATAGTGCTACATAGTGAACAGAACTAAATTATTGTAACGGCGTTATTTCCTTGAGAAAACACTAAACAAACTAAACAAAAAACAAACGTTTCCTCTAGGTCAGTTAGCCTTAAGCAGAAATACTGCAAGTTACACACGAGCTGTGTGTGTTTGAATGTCCCAGCATATTCACACACTATAGCAGTCTTTGTGTCTTTGTCCTCTTCATCACTGCATTTTCTGAACTTCATGTTATCCTAACTGTTGCATGATCATTCTTCCTCTCTGGCAAAAAGTCCAGAGCGGACATTGTTCTGGCCAGGGCATGCATCAGGGTGCCAGTGGACACATCTTAAAGTTCTTCTCAACCATCAAATGTTGAACGGTTCCACATTTTTATGCTTGAAATGGTGATGTTGATGAAGAGGATGAGCACAATGACATCACCATGAGTTAATGGTCTAGCATAGCTTAACCTTTCTAAGGACAAGCAGAGAGCAAATTCAAATGATCAGTACATTCTACATATGAAATGTCAGTGTAGAGATACTTATCCTTTGTTCCACAAAAAAACAAGGTTACTTGCCAGTTTCACATATGCTGCATGAGGAACTCTGAGTAGGTGGAGACAGAGAGCGCTCCAAGTCTTTGAAGCTCTATGCTGGTTTGTTCTTAAGGGTTTAAAAAAATGCATGTGCCCAACCTCTGTTTCTGTCTGTCTGTCTGTCTCTCTCTCTCTCTTTCTCTCTCTCTCAGGACTCAGAGAGAAAAGGATTCATGAACAAGTTATATGCCATTCAGGATGTTTGCATCAGTGTGCAAAGTGCTCTGGATGAAGTGGCCTCCTACGGCGAGAGGATAAAAAAGTGAGGAGGAAATGTTCTTTTTTTCTAATCCCACCTCACAACAAGCATTGTTTCTAATGTGTTTGTTTGATAAGAAATGTAAGAAGTTTAAAACCTTTCACATATAATGCAAGTTAATCAGCTTTGTTTTTTAATTCTGTAGGCGGAAAACTTTGCTCTGTGGTCTAGTCCATTTGTTAGTTTTGGTGTACACTAAGGTTAAGAATCTCATAACTAAAGGTTCCAGGATTTAAAGGTTCCAGATAGGTGGAATGTTCAGAAATGAAACTAGATATATTATATATATATATATTCAGTTTTTTCAGGCTCTGTGACTATAAAACGTTTGAGAATTCCTACAAAACAATGTTTTCCACGATTAGACTGAATGTGAAATCCAATTAACATCCCAAACTGTGGCTAAATGTCATCTAAACAGAATCAAATTCAGAAACAACACAAAAGATTAAGAGCATCTGAGCAAAATCTGGCAACCTTACATAAACATCAGATGTAAATACAGCAAAGAAACTGATTGAAATCTTGTGTCTTATTTCAGTATTTTCAACTGGACTGTGCCTTTTCTCAGCTGGCTGGCCATAGTGTCACTGTGTGTGGCCATGCTTATAGTTTACTTCATTCCTCTCAGATACATCATCCTGGCCTGGGGTGAGTCATGAACATCTCTTGAGGCTGTCAGCCTTAATGTGTATTCATATTTTATACTATTGCTATGTACTGAATTAAATTACATATTCAACATGAAGTGCAGGTAAAAATATAATGAATAAGGCAGAACTGCAGTTCCAGGAGAGCTGCAGATGAACTGTGTCTATCATCTGTATGCTACTGGCACCAAAAACAGCAGGGAAGCTGTTGAAGAGGAGAGCTGGGACCAAACACAGCCTGATAGCTAATGGTCTGTGTGCTCCTTTGTTCACTATTCCAGACTTGAGCAGCAGCTCTCAAAGGCCAGAGAGCAGTGCTCTTGTGGGCATAATGGCAGCCGATCTTTACTTAGAAAATGGGGTTTCAGAGAGCCTTTTGATCCTGTGTTGCCGGAGTAGCAGGCAGCCTCTTTTGACACACTGCTGAAGTGCACTTGTCCTCCCTCATTGAGGTGTAATGTTGCTGTGTCTGCCCAACTTTCAGGGGTGAATAAATTCACGAAGAAGCTGCGAGACCCATACACCATAGACAACAACGAGCTGCTGGACTTCCTCTCCAGAGTGCCCTCCGATGTGCAAGTGGTAGGTGAACCTTCCATTTCTCCAACTACCTACCCTACTATCTGTCCATCTAACCATCTTTCTTGGAGTAGGTCCAAGTGAAGCACTTTCTCCAGTCGATAATTACACAGCACACACTTTACCGGTGTAATGGAGTGGCCAGTCACTTCTCAACCCCCATCTTTCCTTCTAACACCTGCTTTTATCTTTGCTTTGGTCAACTATCAAAATGCATTTATCTTCCTGGAGCTTCACAGCATGTTATTTGGCTTGTACCACATAAGATTTGTCAGCTTTTCCTGAACTGGAGTAACAGGGAGTTCATCTATACATATAACAGCATTGCCTAGTGGAGATAATGGGTAGCATTGGATGGGAATAAAAATGGGAATGGGAATAGAAAAGCAGTAATGATAAACGCTACACTGTTTTATGTTCCTATCCTAAAAGGTCATTACATTAGGTGTAGCTCTTCACTGTTAATATTTATTTGGGAGTTTTTAATGGTTACAAATTACTGCATGTTATGCTGTTGTCACTGGGTAATCTCGGTAGGATGATATGAGCCCTTCTCTTCATGTAAGCCAGTATGATAAAGTGGAAAATTGGAAATTAATAGTGCAAATACACTGAGTAACCTGTTTCAATCCAATATACTGTATGTCTTGTAGTGTACTGTACACATGAATAATCAGATAACTGCCCATGTCAGATAATATTCAGATTATTAGTGTCCATGTAATTGTTTGTCCTAAGCAACACTTTATTCAGTGCACTATTCTGGAAGTTTTTGTTACACACTGGAGAATAGCCAGTACACTGAAATAACTTATTATCTATAGTGTTCTCCTGTGGGCAGCTAATAACCCTAATACACTCTGCAGTTTGTTAGTAAGAAGAAGTAGGACACACTTTTGGGCACAGAAAGTTTGAGGTGCAGACTTCCTCTGCAGTTAACCCTATGCCATTTTTATAGATTTGTTATTCATTTAAGTTTAACCCCAAAAAAACAAAAGTTAGGCATTAAAACGATGACTCAGTTTTTATTTTGTTGGTCAGTTTAATGAACTGGGTCTAGTTGAATTCCATGGCATGTTATCACGTCTCCTTTTCCAGTCCTTACACTGAAATCCAAACCTTGAATGTAATCAATTTATATATATATATATATATATATATATATATATATATATATATATATATATATATATATATATATATATATATATTAGACCCAACAAAAAATAGTCTCTTTTCATGTAGATATTTTCTGTTCCTTTCCAATTCCAATCTTTTTCATTTCTTTCAAGATTGTATCAAGTTCATTTCTATTTTTTTTTTTAGGATATCCAATCCATCATTTTCTGCTGATATCACATTAGTGTTCTCTCTAGTAATTACTAAAGGTAAAGTATTGCAAAATCCTTTTCAGGAACTTACATACACTTACAAGATACATTATTAAATTGAAAGAAAATACAATGTTATGTAAATAAATTGTGTTTATAATAAATTTCTAAAAAAAAAAAAACCCCAAAAAAAACACACCATTCTCACTCACATATGTACTAATCTCCCCAGCATTAACTTCAGCATGTAAGGGTTAAACTCCACTTAAACTTTACACTGTGTCACTTTCTGCCAGTTAAACTTCATGCCAATTGATTAAATGTAATTCTATAATGCATTGTGAATTAGGCTTAATGGGCTATGTGATCTGCGAGTCTGTGCCATTCAAATCTAATATAAATCAGTGAAATCTGCACCAGCTGCCATGCACAGATTTATGGACTTCTTGCTGTGTAGTAACTCGCCATGCTTTGTTATTGTAAGCCATTAGAGTAAAGTAAAGTAATCCTCTCCTGCTCTGCCTCTATATTAAGCGTGTGATCAGCGTCATGCAGCCTGCTTCATATAAACACTCGTATTGTGTAAGGGAAGGTGCCACTGTTTAACTTCAATTAAAGCCTGTGCTTGTAAATGCAGGCCCTGCTTGTTATCTGGCTTCCTTAGTGTTAGCTAAGCCCCGTGGTGCTGACTGCCGGGGCGCCGTGCAGCTCTGATCCAGGACCGATCGCTCGCCTTTGATGGACTCTGGGTGGCAGGCTGCCTTTCATCTTTAGAGGGTCATAATCTCTCGCCCCCACGTGGCTTTTCCGTGGCCCGGCCCAAACGAGCTCTGGACGTGCTCCTTAGGTTCATCTAACCACAGCACCTGGAGCACAGAAGGTTCCGGCAGGTAGGAAGGCCTGGAGGAGGCGCTGGCTAATGAGGCAGGGTCAGTGCAAACTTCAGGAGGACTGAACCACAGGGGTAATCTGTGCCAGGTTGTTGCACATTGACTTGGGGCTAGTCCATAAAAAAGCCATGTATCATGTTGGGGCGAGAAGGTACATAATGTGAAGCGGCACGATTCAGGAACGTTCCGCTCTGCATCTCTCTGAGCTGCTTGCACAGGTCTCCTCACCTCACCTCTGTTTTCTGGGTTACACGCGCCCAAGGGGGACAGCACTCTGCGCTGCTAAGGGACATCAATGACTTAAATTAAGCATCCTAGAATCAGGGTGTGTCCTGCGGGCAGGGGCAGGCTCGAGCGTTTCGTGCAGATGACAAATGAAGCACCATTTTCAAGGCCCCATTGTGACCCAAACCTCCTGCACTGTCCCCTGACAGCGACAGCCCTGCAGACACCCGGCTCTTTACAGATCATTTGGAGGAGCCTCGGAACAAGCTGAACTCATGAGCTGCTAATGACTCTTTATATAAAGGGCACCATAATGCACTCCATCAGTACGTGGTGTTTTTGTGGGAATACATAATAACCTCAGTGTTTGGGTGTGCATTTCACTCCGCTCAAGAAAAATCTAAGGTTTTAAACTCTATGGCTATAGCAGTTATAGGGAGCATGCAGGCTTCAAGTGTACATTCATAAGAGCTCCAGGGATATAAATGTATTTCAGCTTAAATGTAAAGCTCTATGCTGAGCTGCAGGGTCTTTTTGTTACACTGCTGGAATCCTATATGTTTTACCTGCTGTGCAGTAGCTACCTGTTAAGTACACCTATTTTTTTATCTTATGCATTTTCTTCTGATTCAATATGCCTAGAGACAAGCTTTACCTTGTACATATTGCCCTCGGTTGAATGGGTTTGATTTCATGCCTGAGTAAGCTAGCTCTCTGATCCAGGGGAATCTTTTATGTCCCTTAAACGAGGCCAGCTCTTGTTGCTGACTTAAGTACGTGCAACCTAGTATTAGAGACGTGTCCTATCGCTAGAATGTTTTATGATACCATTAGCCAGGGAAGACATGGAATGTAAAGTGGGACGCTAGCAATTAGCACACGAGAATGCCATTATGGTGTATGCAAATGAAAAGACATACAAAGTGTTTCCACATGCAGCCCGATTCATCACCTGAATATGGCATATCTGCTTTGGTAGGGAAGAAAAAAAAAAAGAGACTAGCACTATTTGCGGAATCGTTCCAGACTTATTTTAGAGGTCCTCATATTCTGTGGCTTCAGTCTTGGCGCTCTCATCTGCGTATATCAGCAGTACAAGCATCTAGCAATTAGTGCACATCCCAAAACTACACAAAACAAAAGTTTGCTCCATGCTTGCACGTGTCGCTTTCTCTTGACAATACACATGCGAGCAGCTCTCTCTCATCTGTGGGCGTCTGTGCCTTTTTTTTTTAAGGAGAGCGTTTAATAGCCCTAATGCTGGGTTAGGTGTCACTGGAGATGAAGCAGGGAAGACTCTACCCCCCCCCCCCCCCCCCCCCAAACTTCCTGTGTAAAGAGCATAGCATAGTATCATTAAAATGTTCTCCTTTCATTTATATTATTTATATTTGCCTGCTGCCTCTGTGGCTTCAAATCCCGATCCCTGTTCAGCAGCAGGACGACAGCGCGTTCAGCATCATCGTGTCCCGGGATGGTGCCTGAGACACCGCTAAACGAAGCACTCGTGTACATGGCGCCACCTCTGTACATACACACTTCAAAGCCTGCTGCTGTCAGCACGGGGGAGAGGAGTGAGGGTGGAGCAGCCTTTGAGCGGCTCAAGGTCTTCTCCCGTGGATGTTTGCTTTGTGCCAGCCACTTTTTCCAAATTGCTATCTCACCATACTGATTTGACTCTTCTTCCTCGCAGAAACGTCTATTCCTCCCAGTCTGTTCTTCTTGTCTCCGCTCTTCTCTCAGAGAGCAGGTTCTATTCAGCGGGACAGCTCTCCATCATTAAAAGGGTGAATGCATGTTGCTCCAATTAAGATGGCAGAGCTGTCAGCCGTTAACTGTAATGGAACCTGTAACGTGCCGAGCATCTCTGTGGCAGTCGCTTTTTCTGAAGGACTCTTTTGATAGCGCTTTTATTGTTGTTTTCATCACCCACTTCTTTTCTTCCATTAGGTTCACGAACATTGATCTGTATCCTGTCACCTAGACATGAAAACTTTTGTTTACTTAGTTCAGGAAGGTTTCCAGCTGCAGATCGGAAAATGTTGCGATCCTAAAAGCAACTTTTCCTTCAGCTCTTTGGAAACTCTTTCTTTGCATTATTCTGGTCATCATGAACTCTTGTTTATTCTGTTCAAAACTCAGTCTGAAGTGCCTTTTAAACAAATAAGGTCATTACAATCGTTTCATTCATCTTCACTGTACACTTATTAAAAACAGTCATATAAATCCTTTAATCGTATGCATCATTCCAGCCTCCTCAGCTTGTGATCTTTCTGCTTGTTCATTCTGTAAGACTGATGGATGAAAGATAGACGAATTCTCCATCTCTAACCGAAATCATCTTGAGAGAGATCGTTGGCTCACTAGAGCTTTATTAATGGTGTTGAGTCAGCAGTAGATAGACTGTACATCTCTCTGGGAGACACCAGTAATGACGTCAAAGGCTTTGTGGGCCAGCAGCATGGCTGAAGGCTTTGCACAACTGCAGCATAAAGACTTGCACCATAATCTCCTGCTCACCTGCAGCCAAAGCACACCGACATACCGTCTGTGTCCTTCCACCACCACTGAGCACAGACTGTGGCGGCTTTTTCTGTTGGTGTGTCCAGAGTTTCTTACTCTTACTCTGGCAAGTCACTCATTAATCCCGCTCAGATGAGATTAAATGGAATTCACCAACATTTTCCACAGAAGTGTAGTGTAGGTGTGTTAACCACAGACAAGAATGTGAACTTTCTTTTCACTTTAGAAAGAACGAAGAAACAAAAAAATATAATCAATGTCTAAAAGCAGTTAAGAAACATTTGTGTGAAACTTTTTTGCTTTTAATGAATTATGTAGTCAAATAAAATTCCCCAAATTAATTCAGCTCCCAATTTGTCATTTTTGAAGAATTTGTGGTTATGTTACCAACAATAAAAGTGTCTGTGCATACACTTTACTGTATTGAAACACTGGTTAGCATTGCTACATCACATGCTTTCCTTGTGTCTGTGATGGCTTCCTCCAGGTTCTCTCAAGTTTTCTCCCACCTCCCAAGTAGACGAGCTCTCTGTGTTAAATTGTCCCTAGATGTGAGTAAGTGTTTAACTGTGTGTGTGAATGGTACTGTGATGAACTGGAATCCACTCTAGGCTGGTTTCCTGCCTCACGCCCTGGAAAATCCGACTCAGGCAGGTCCGGCTGATGGGAGAGGTCCGCCCACAGTGGATTGTAAGTCCCTAGCCTCTTGCCACAGCCAGGTTAAGTCAGATGTTCCCTGTTTGTTGGTTTCTCCACAAGTGACAGACTTTTAGTTTTTCCCATCTGTTTGCAGAGGCTCTGTGCCTAATGAAGTAAACTATCTTTCCTGTGTCCGTTGATTAAAGGGGATTTGAGCGAAAAAGGTTGCACAATGTGTGGATTAAGGCCGCTTCAGTGTCGCCAGCCCTGGAGGCAAAAAGAGATTAAACTGTAAATTCGACCATGGTAAATGTAAGCTGGCGAGGAAATCTTGAACGTGCCCTGTCCCCGACCTCTTTGATTCAGCCCTTGTATAGCAACTCCAGTGTGATTTGCTCCGTTGCTCTGAATTATAACGGTGCTGTTTGGGTCTGGTTATGTGATTACCACGTGAAAACACTTTGAAAATTTAATGGCTAAAAAAAAACCACATACACACAACACGAAAATTAAATAGCATTGCTAATAACGAATAGCTCTAAATAGGACATTTTGGGTTCTGTGAGGAAAAAGCTATAGGAAGAAGCTCTTGGATGTTGTTTCCCATCACCCTGACCTCAGTGCTGTTTGCTTTTCAGAAGCTTCTCAACCCACACAGCCCCACTGTCAATGCATTCTTAACACTGCCCACCTGATTCTCTGTGTGTGTGTGTGTGTGTGTGTGTGTGTGTGTGTGTGTGTGTGTGTGTTTTAACAGGTGCAGTACCGAGAGCTGAAACTGGATCCAAGTCACAGCCCAAATAAGAGAAAGAAAAATAACCCAGGATAGCTTTCTTCCTTCTCCCATGCACTCAGATTTAGCATGCCAAGGACCGGCACTGATTTGGACCGGCTAGGTGTTCTTCCTTCCTTTCTTTCCTTCTCTCTCTCTCTCCCTCTCTCTAATCCTCTGTTTCGCGACGGAGGAGCACAAACAGTGAATGTGAAAACAGAGGAGCACTTTTAATTATTACCATGAGGGTTTCCGCCATACTTGTTTACTTTTAGTGCAGAGGAGAGTGTGAAAAACTCTTGACCCCTTTTAGAGTCGTACGGCAGGAGCAATTTGTCACTGGCTGGCATCAGGCAGATGGCTCTAAAAGCCAAGGTGTCCTTCCAGCGCAGCAGAGGGAGACCAGAGACAGGGAATGGCTTCAGCCACAAATAGCAGGATCAGCTGATAACACCGCCAGCCGCAGTGGCACATCACGTCTCTATCTTGGAGGGGAAATATGATGGTTAGGTTGCAGTTTGCACCCTGTAATTTCCACAATGTGGTGAGGCTGTGCGCTGTAACCCAACGTCCTCCAGAGCAGTTATTAGAGTTGTCAGCTAAGCCTCTTTACAGTTCGATTTATAGCTGTAACTAAAGTGTTTGGGGGGAAAATAACAACTGCCTGGCCCGAGAGCCAGTATTTATTCATCTAGGATATTTGTTTTAGGTAATCAGGTTATTTTAAGGGGATGAATGATGCATGCTCGGTTTTCTTGCGGTAAAAAAAGACTGACGTGTTTACAGGAGGCATATTAGTTTTGGTGACAAAATCCATTTTGGTTACTGAACACTAGCCCACACTAAATCTTTTCCTAGCCTTGTTCTCTCTCTCTTTCCCCCTCTCTCTCCCCACGCTGTAGTGTGCCCGGGTCACCACGAGGTGCCACCCTGCTAATATGGATGTCACTGTGGGTGGGCAGAACAGAGGGTGTTGTAGCGTGTACGCCGTGTGCTAATCAAGCTACAAAGGCATCTCTTTTACACTGTTTACTGTAGATTCGGTTTCTAAAACCAATGACAGGCAGCCAAACTTTGAGGGCAGCTTTGTGGGTGTCTTCATTGTAGGGAATAGCTTTCTTGAAAATGTCAATAGTGTGTGACAAGCTGCTTCAGGGACTTGGCAGGGGTGCGGCGCAGGGCAGGAGTTTACCACCGTCGCTGTGGAGGGAAGAGGACCAAGAGGGCGTAGCATGCTCTTTTTTTTTTTTGAACCCTTTCTGAATTTGGCACGCCATGATTTTTCCTCTCCTTCATCCGTACGGTTGAGCGAGAGGTCACGGCTCGGCCTGTAGGGAGCCTCCTGAGGGATCTCTGCCGAGCAAGTGTTGAAAGATCACAGCACCATCAGAGGAGGCTTCTATTCAAGTTCGGTCCTTCCATGAGGAGTTAAAAAAAAAACAAAAAAACACTCCCTTATGGCTGCTTTTCTATAAGCACATCTGTCATATGGAAAGCCCATTGATTTGTTTGAAAGCATTTTCTTACAAAGACAACACACTCCCCATTGACCAAGACATTAAAAAAATCTCCATTAAAAAAAAAAAAAGGACTTCTTGAAGAAATTTTTGGGAACTGCTGAAGGAACGATTAATCTAAGCCTGAGTGTGTATGTGCTGTTGTGCTGTTCAACTTTCCTTTAATTGTTCAGTAGACGTATCGTATGGCTTGCGCATCTCCCGTCCAAAAACTGTTTTCAGTCTCGTTTTCAGAATGCTGCATTTGCAAGCAAACCAAAGTGGACCTTTTTAACATCGTCAATGTAGAATGTAACATTTCCGTAAAAGGCAAAAAGGAAAAAAGGTTACAGCACTTTTATTTGCACTGATTTTTAAACCTGTTTTGTTTTGAATTGATGTAAATATATATATTATAAAATGCTTGTAAATGGATAAGAGATATTTATGATGTATAGCTCATCATGTATGTGTGTCACTTCCCTTAAAGATGTTTAAATAATATTTGCGCCAGTTCCATCATCACTAAACTCTCAGACGTCAGATGAGGTGTGGGAATTAATGCAGGTAAAGGTGAAAAGGGAGAGCGCCGCTAAAATATTTCAGTAAATGCCTCCGATGAATGTCTGTTCATTTTAAGAAAGAGATGAAGATTATTAAATATTTTTATCATCTATCACTTTTGTACTCGTCTTCACTCAAAGGGAAAAGAATCTGGGAAATGTTTTCAATTCTATGACTCAACAGTGTGCTGAAAGGAAAGCAAACCTGGAGGTCCGAATCTCAACATGGTGGGATCACAGAGTGTACGAGGTGCAGTGCTATTTAGATGTAGGGAAGATACTTTCTCAGATTCTTCGCGGTGGGTCTGCAATCGAATAAAATGCAGGTGTGTACAAGGCGTTTTTAAAAAAAAAAATGTGTGTCTAATCGGTCATCTCTGATTCCTTCAGCCACCATTAATCGTCCTGCCGCGCTGCCAGAGTTGCAGTGTGTGTGCTCGACTCCAGCTGGGCCTCCGCTTCCTACCAAAGAAATCAGGCTTTGATGCAAACATGTACATATCACCCACTCACTGAGTGATCGAGGGGCTGGTCATTTCATGCGAAGGGGCCAGAGGGGCCTCCCCTGTGCTCTGAGCCACCGTGCTCCCCTACCCTAATCATTTATTAGTCTGGCCGTCCCTCCTTTGTCTGATCCCTGCTGTTATTCAATATGAGCACAGAACATCGCACGCTGCACCTCACTACAAATAACAGCACAGCCAGACGCTAATAATTACCGCTACATGAGAAAAGAGGGCAAGAACACTCGGGTTTGCTATTAATGAGACCCACCATTGCTCTTGCGCTGTCAGGTGCAGCGTCTCAAGTTCATCTCTAATCCTGCCCTGTCCTGTCTCACCTTGCCGGACCCGTCTCTCCTCACCTCTGAAAGACGCAGCATAGTTGAAAAGGCCGGCATCAGGAAACGGGCCATTTTTCAAGGAGAGCTGGGTATTTTTTTGGTTTTGACTCAAAGGGCTGTAGTGGGATCAGTAGAGTGAAAGGGTCTGAACCTTGACCTCCACCTGGCATGCAGATGAGCCTGATCTATCTCTGTCCAGCATCATGTGAGAGAGATAAGAACTGTCCGCTGTGGGGTCCATTTAGAACGTGCCACACAGATGGAGGCCGTATGGGGTTGAACTAAAGGTTCACACACGTTAGACCTGTAGTGAAAGCTGCATTATGGAGAATTAAGTGCAGATTGAGACTGTCGTGATCATAGCTGGATTTCAGGAAAAAGTAAAAGTAGTAGACCTGTGAAAATTCTGAATTACAAGGCAATTATCATTCATAATAATGAGGTGAGGTGAGGTTTCTGTTGAACCACTTATATAGTCAAGTAGAACAAATATATAATAACCATATAAAACATTAAGCGAAAAATTCTCAGATATTTTACTAGACATTACCCTGGATCATGTACTATTGGAAAAACTATGTTCCTAATGTACTCTTCTATACCACTGTACCAAATCTTAATATAATTGACAGAAAGAACGAACGAATAAGTTCCAACTAAATGTTACTTTTTTTTTCCACCAAAACAATTCTCTTTCATTTCATTTGAGCCTCCTTACCACAGACACCTTGGACACCTTGTTGCGTGAGTGCACATGTACGCTGAGACCTTCAACAAAGTCATCTCTCCTGTCTTGGCGAGTGGATTTTTATACATTTTACACATCGCTGAATTCACTGTGCCTCAGTGCAATGGTTTTATTGAGCTTTAAAGAAGGATTTGGACAGACAGCTCAACCATGTCCAAGCTCCCTGGCATGACGTGCAGGTCAGCCTGGGCCACATGCCCAGTGTTCTTGTCTATCACGTTGTTGGTGGTCTCGCCAGAATGAAAGGCCGTGTCCAGGTGTGCGCTGCTCGACGCTGAATACACATGCACTGGCATTCCAGCGAGAACTTAAGACGCGTCACGTTGTGGGAATACATTAGCCGTTTTACTGCTGGGAGAAGAACAATCACTCCCGATCTGCAGACGTTAATCCCTTTATGGGTAGCTGACTGATCCCTCAGGATAAGGCTGAACTCTTTATCTGCCACAAAGGAAAGACACAAGGGAGTTCCTTTATCTAAGTAGAGACTGGCTCACTGTGGACTACAGGTGGGCTAGAACTCAGCGATACTGCTATCGGGACATTGCTGTACACCCTCTGCAAGTTCCACAACGTCAGCAGTGTGTGTGGCGGCCATCTTGGAACATCGTGCCAGTTAGTCCTGATGTATTTTGATTAGTCATGACATTGCGAGAGAAACAGAAAGCTAGTTACGCACGTAGCTGATGGTCAGCCAGCACTGAAAACGCACTAAGGTTCCGTGCCTTTTGAAAACAACACCGACTCAGCAACAAGTAGCCAAGGCTGTGGGAAAAGACGGCTGCATCACAGCCGAATTACGCCAAATACCATGCAAGATGAATGCCATTACTTCATGGAAAGTCGTGCACAATAAAGGCTCCAGCTAACCGTCCCTGATGGTTATCTGGGGTTCACAGAACCATGAATACTGAATAACTGGCTTTACAGATAGCTTATAGATCAGAGAATAATGATTCAATTCAATATTTAATATGCATATATAATTATATACATATAAGAAATGATTGTGCATCAAGTTTTTGTCCAAAACATTTTTGGGTTTTATTGCTGAAGGGCTTATTGAAATCAGGGATTGAACTTGTAGCAGGTTGCTGGTGTTTATTCTGATCCCTGTTCATTAAAGAAGCCTAGAGATTAAGTTCCTAACGTAAGTGCATCACTACTCATTTCCCATGGAGCAAAAGTACAAAAAGTGTTTTTTTGTTTGTGTGTTTATTAATAAAAGAATGAGGAAACAAGTTAGAATGGAAACTATACATTAGTTTAAGCATTATAGGTTTAGTATAACACAAGTAATAATTTATATTTCAAACAATGTAATATAAAAATTAATAAGAATTATTATACTTTTATCTACAATCATTGATCCTATCAACAAATGAACAAATGGTTGCGAGTTAGCTCGCAAATGTGGAAACGCTAGGTGCTGGTCACAGTACAGACTCGCCGTTGAGCAGTGCTGACCCCTCAGCCTGCAGGTCCTTCAGCAGCTGGATGAGCAGACTGGTGTGTGTCCCGTGGCAGCGTGTTAGCGCAGGACTCAGCTGCACCACATACTTCTCCATACTCATCAGAGTCCTCAGGTCATGGGCCAGAGCTCCTGCTTTAGAGTTTCCACAGTGTGAACTCAATGTCTCTGGGTTCAGGCTAAGCAGAGTCTGTGCTGTAGAGGGACTGATTTCTAGCACTGGCTCTACACTTTCATACGAGGGGATGTGCTGTTCGGCTAAATAGGTGAGGAGGAGGCAGCTGAGGAGACACGAGCAGGTCTCCACAAAGGCCATGTCTCTCACGTCAGAGCTCTGGGCTGCCCGAGCTGCGTCTCCTTCTTCAGCACAGCGTCTGAGCTCCTCACACAGCGCCGCACTGGAGACCAGGTCCAAAGGAGTGTGTCCAGAACAGTCACGCAACTGCAACAGCATAGAACCTACGTGAAGTACAGAAAAGTTTTAATATAAGAGATGTGTACAGTAGCGCTTTAACAGATCAGTAACCTATGTAAAAAACAAAAAAACAAAAACAAACAAAAAAAAAACAACCTAAATATGGTTACATAATAAAATGTGGCTTTGTATTATAATGTAGGTTCTGTTACTTAGGTCATGACTTTCCAGCTTTATTTTTAATTTTTTTTAGATACACCTATCTGGTGACAACAGCCAGTTTATTGGCTACATCTAAAGGAAAGAGACCATCATAGGACCACAGCTGGCCAGATAACATGTCAGTGTCAGTGCCATGTCGTTGGGGTTTTTAGACAAATCAGTGGCGTTTCTGGGTTAAGACACATTCTACTTCAAAAATATCTTCCCATGACTAGACAAAAACTGAGGAAAGAACTCGTTAAGCTATTATGTCTAATAGTGCATTTAATGGTAGCCTAATCTGACAGCATGATTAAGTCTACTAAGGCAAACCCAGAACTCCTCATCCCGTAGTTTCTCTTTGTATAACATAGTAGGTTGTGAGGCGATGCCTTTGTTTCCCAGTTTTAACAGTAAACTGTTTCACAAATCACAATGTGCAATGGATCGACCCAGGTACTGCATGATTATCTGTCCGATTTTGAAAGTAGTGTCACTGCTAGAAGACTCATAAAAGCTACCAATAGGAGGAGAGGGCATAGAATAACATGAAACACACAGGACAGCACCGCTACAAATACTGTCACTGGTAAAATAGAAAAGAAACGTGGTAACGGACAGAATAACCATCTAGCATCTTACGCTTGACTATCGTGAGCAACCCCATGCTTGACACCACGGCACAACATATAAATAGCATGTCAGTGTTACTGCAGTGCTGAAAACTGTCAACCTCCCAAACATCTGGCCAGTGGTGCTCTCTCACTGTTTGATGGACACTGGACCAAAAGCTATAAATGACCCTGCATGCACCATTCCAAGAAGTCAGCAATGCTGCTACCTGGGCATCGCTGTACACCTTATCCAGGTTCTAGAGCCATGAGTGTGCCTTCTGGTCAGCCAAAAGGTGTGTTGATTTCTTTAGACATTGTGTCTATTACCCTGGAAATTGAATATAAACTGTTTTTGATGGTTTAAAGTTCATAAGGGGGAATATAGCAAGGTTCAGCCAGGGGACACTGTGTGGCTCCATTCTCTCTCACACACACACACACACACACACACACACACACACACACACACACACACACACACGCGCACACAATGATTCTGCCAGCCACTTGCTCCTCGAGGCTACTGCTTCACACTCCATGGCATTAGTTGTGCCAATGAAATGAAGGCTAGTCTGATCAAGTCACACACACTGACATTGACCTAATCGAGCAGTTTGCTACAGTGTCGTTTCACACACTGCACATCTGTCACTTCATATATAACACCAACAATGCACAGGATTGTTGCACAGCACCCCTAATTATGGGCCTGATCAGCTTTTTTATGATGAGAGAAGATTTAAGTAGGAGTTACTAACTTACTAAATTAGTCCTGCTTTATACTGCATACCTTTTTCACATTGCCAAAAGGTTTGTGTGCTCTCGTACAAATTGGGATTCCTCCAGTGACCGATGCTTTCAGTTCCAAGGATGAATCCCAGTTTGCGTTAATGCTACGGTATGTTTTGTTTGCAGAAAGAGCCCAGTGGTAAAGATCTAAGTTTATAGCTTGGATATATAGTGATATAATAGAATATATAGCTTGGGCGTTCTTTGGCTGTTCGCAGCTACATATTCATAGTTTTCAACATTTTTTTAAAATAAGATAAACGCACTCTTGGTATCTTTTGAGCCAGATTCACCTACGAAGCTTTTTTGTAAACATTCTACATAGGCCAAGATCCTTGCTACTTGTTCGCAGAAGCAATTTAATTTAAAGACGGCCGAAACTACTTGTTTTAAGTAAAGATTTTGATTTTAAAAAAAAAAAGGATACACAGACACTAACTTCACTATTGTAATTTGCCTTAGAAGCAAATATCAACCATATGCCTTCATCAGTATGCCTTAAAAATATATATTTAACCTTGTGTGTTCTTGCTTGCTGTGTATCTCTCTCCACTGAGCTACTATTAATTAGCTTTCTCTTTCAGACAGACATTTCCACACAAAGTAGGGCTTGATCAGCCCATGTCAAGTGTAGCCTCTTTCTCTGCTTTCAGTTACTGTATTTCCAAAGAAAAACTGTACTTGATGGCACTTGACTCCAAAACCCATTTGTGAACTTGGCTGCAGCACTCCCAACGAATACTGCAAAAGAAAATGTAGATGCTTGGAAGAATTGCTGCTGTCAAAAGCCAACATGATTGTTTTGTACATGGAAGAAAAAGACCAGGTTTTCAGTCACAAATGACTGCGTGCCAGATGAGGATCCAGCGACCTGGTAAACAAACATCTCTATTATTTCTCCTCTGCAACTGATTACTCGAAAAGTGCAGGCGTAATGGTAGATGTTTGCCTTCGAGGTCACAGGCAAATGTGCACGCTGACAGGTCATCTGCATACACCATCATATTCAGAGTGTCTGAACAATTAGCAAAGCTATACTGAGAAAGAAGGAAAATACGGAAGACGAATGCGGCCAAAACAATACTTGATGAGTTACATCATATAGAGTTAAGAAGTATTTTGAAAAAGGGTTAAAGTGGTTAGAAATGGTTGAAAGAAGACTGTCTGAATGGCTTCTTAGCAGTAAGCATTTGATGTAAACCAGGATGTATTTAAAAAAATGCAGTTTAAACAGATATGTTTGCATTAGACACAAGAATAACTCTGCTGTCAAGAAGAACAGCGTTATCAAGTAGTACAGCGTAAGCCATAACGACAGCAGGATTCACACACACACTAAAAGACTCGTACAAAGTGTCAGGATAAAACATCAAACTCCAGCATATGTGGCATCCTGAGGATGAGAACAGAATGGAAGCACTTTACTGTATTAAAAAAATAAATCTATAATTAACTACTTAACCACACTATAGTTTGCTGATCCTACAGAAGTTCACGAACGAGTTGCCTATTAGATGCATGCTGGAAGCTGTTTCCCTCCTATATTCACTATCCTCAAATGATTTTAATCAGTGCACCCATGCTTGAAATGTATCCAAGTACAATAGGATAAGGATTTAGAGCCACGTTTAGTTGGAACAGTAAGAGGTGTTTGTCTGAATGGTTGACTGCAGCGTGAGACCGAGGCATGAAGCACTGACTGCACTGCTGCTTCCTGCAATATGTGTAGAGTTGTGTAGTGTGTATCGATCATGTGAATATCAGGACAAAAGGTACTTCAGGCATAATAATAATAATAATAATAATAATAATAATAATAATAATAATAATAATAAAAAAGGATGCTCACTGTAAGTGTCAAAGCAATAAAGGAGCAATGGGTTCAAAGTCATTTTGCAAGACCGCAGGGTCACTTTAATGCAAAGTAAAAAGTCCCAAAGTGGGTTCAGGATGACTGAAGAAGAGCATGCAGGTTGCATCTTTCTGGTTTGTGGAGAGCACGTTTATTGATTCTGTGGAAGGTTAGTTCATATCCCAAGATGCAAAACATGCAAAGATGCAAATCTCAGCTAAACAGCCAGTGTTTTCATCGCTACTGCAGGTCACCTGATGAGCAACAGAGGCTTCCTTTAAAGGGTGCAATGTGCAAGTCCTTGTTTTGGATAAATTCTGAACATTTTTGTTTGTTGAGAAGTAAACAAATTCACACGGAAGAAAAGCACGGGCTTTCTAAACTGATTTCTTTACAGAGTTTCTGACACAAATCAGGGTCACGCTTAGAAGCATAAGCATAAGTTATCCAAAGCACCACACTGCCAAGCCTTCAGAGGAGAACATTGAGGTATATCTGTAAAAACCTGTGGATTTTTTGTGCATGTTAGCTAAAACAGACAGTTTTCCGTCACAGCATAACAATGAATAACAACAATTAACCTGCTGCCTCATTCTTTATTTCATATTATACACTAGAAATAGTTTCCACAGGGTTAAGGAACAAGCCGTCTAATGTGACAGTAAGGATAATAATAAATAAATAAACAAACAAAAATACAAACAAACAAACCACTTCCTTTCCACAAACCTACTCACAACTATTAAATGCCGCATAGCTTTTTAGACACTTTATCCACTTCAGAATAGGGAATTGGATGCTATGAGACCCGAAAGATTAGTTGAAGCAGGCTTTTTTTATTTTTTTTTATTTATTTATTTTTTTTTTGCACACTGTTGTACAAAGAAAGGCCACTTTCATTGACCTGAGAGCAGGCTGAACAAGGCTCGAGCCACACTGTTACAGCACTCCATACTTTCCCCTGGTCACGTCCTGCTGCTTGAAATGACTAAGTCATGTAGTAAACGAAGTTTACTAAAAGATACACAGGGCAGGCACAAAAACAAAAATACTAACTGGGAGAAGGGCGAGTAAATTTTTTTTCAGGATCATTGATAAACATACATACAACATACAGCGCTGTAACAGACTCATTGCAAGTTATCGAAAACACTTGATTGCAGTTGTTGCTGCTAAGGGTGGCCCAACCAGTTATTAGGCTTAGGGGGGAAACACTTTTTCACACAGGGCCATGTAGTTTTGGATTTTGTTTTCCCTTAATAATAAAAACCTTCATTTAAAATCTGCATGATGTGTTTACTTGTGTTATCTTTGACTAATATTTAAATGTGTTTATATAATAATATAAATAAGAAATCAGGATCAGAAATCAGCCAATACTTTTTCACACCACTGTGTGTATGTATATATACATATACATACACATTATATATATATATATATATATATATATATATATATATATATATATATATATATATATATATATATATATATATATATATATGAGAGAGAGATAAAATCCCAGAATATATATATTATATATATATAAAAAATCCCAGAAACATTAGTACAAGTTTCTCTAAAATGTTAGAATTTTTAAAATCTTTTGGAATGATTTCTTTATGAACAGAGTATCATAACACATTTTATCATAATAACTTTTCCAAACAAAAATTAAAAAGTTTTGAACAACAACAAAATAGAAAATAACCCTATTAGCAGTATCCAGCCCATTAGCAGTGAAGGACAGGTATAAAAACGGATATATTTTCTTGGTAAAATCTCAGACAGCCCCTAATGCACAAGTGGTTGTAGTTGTATGAGCTCCGAACTGAAGCCTTATTTAAAGTGGGAGATAAGAATGAACTGACATTGAGCATTTCGAAAAGTAATCTACATCCCTGGAAATGTAGTCAGGCATGAATATGAGGAGAAAAAAATAAAAGACATAAGAGCTTTTCATATTCGCTGCCAGACAAGTGTCTCGTTTAAAATCAGGATGATACAACACTCGCTGCTGTTTACTTTCCCATGGTGTCCTGTATCAAACCCATCGGCTCAGAGAGATCTGCTCCCTACCGCCGCCATGTCAAAGCGTCTGACAGGCCGAAACCCGGAATGTGACAAAAGCTGAGGCGCGTGCACCTTCCCAAACAAGCACACACATACACAGACACACACACAAAGCAGTCGCTGATAAATGCAAGCTACGTGAAGCCCTCCCTCCCCCAGGACAATGCTATGAGCTGTTGCCTATTCTTCACAATGGCCCATGAAATCCACATCTGTCAGTGCACACATGCACACACACACACACACACATGATTGGCCTGGATTTACTAAGATATTGGCTCGTGTATCATGGAGAGTGATTGAAGTGAGCCCAGGTATTGGCTTACTGTGGCAAAAACTGTGCTTGGCAGATAAATAAAACACCTGGAGGATTAGATGTGAATGTCTGTAATTAGGCGCCGTATGCCATGAGCTTTTTCATACACACATACAGAGTGGAAACAGGAGCAGAAGAATTTGTGCCCAAATGTTTGTGCTTTTGCCACTTGAGGAACTTGCATGCAAATACACACACACACACACACACACACACACACACACACACACAAAACCAGAAAGCAGCCTCTTGGCCTTTAGAGGGCAGGCAAAGACTAGAAATAGAGAGGAGTTGGACTGGGGAGGAGGGGAGGAAAGAACAAGAGCAAGATTGTGTGTGTGTGTGTGTGTGTGTGTGTATAGAGAGCGTACATGACTGCGAGAATGAGACAGTCAGACGTCATCTCTCCACAATCTGGATGTACTGCTTGCAGATTGTAACGAGGTAAAAGACAGAGCAGTAATCTGGCACAGAACATCAGAACATGAACTGCTAGCATCAGTGTGTCATATTATGAACATGATGCTCTCTCAACACCCCCCCCCCCACACACACACACACAGGGGCAGTGGTTAAGGTACTATATATACTTGTTAGTTGAAATAGAGAGCCACAGTTGGACTGTTGATCAAGGCCATTAACAGTCAGTTAGCCCGAGTCTCTTCTCTCGGACGCCTGATGAGCAGCATGAGTGAGATTCGTCACTTAACTGCTGAATGTTTCCCACCTTTTGACCATTAACAGGTACTGATCAGTAGGCAGGTTTCCATCCAAATGATTTTATGTGAAAAATGTTCTAGTAAATATTTGCCAATGCAGGCAGCTGAAACTAAGTAACTGTATCCTGTCTCCTGTGTATGTCGCTTTATAGACAAAAGCATCAACCAAATCTAAATGTGATATTTCTAAAACATAAATACCAACAAATCATTTTTTGTGAGTAATTTGAGTTAAATACAGAGTAAATGAGAACAGTTGAATTCATGTAGAAATGCAGGCGAATTCACTCCAGTGGAAAAAAAAAAAGCATGACAGCAGGACACGTTAATTCTAGTGAATAATGTGCCTTCCATATTCGAAAGGAAACTATGTCACAATAAAAGAGCTGTTTGTAATTGCCTGTGCTCAATCATTTCTTTTCTGTGCCGTTCTCCTTGTAAAAGTTATTAAGCATAGAGGTTATAAGAAACTTGGTCTGTATGGTCTGTATTTTATATCTGGTGCCCTTTTCCTGTCAGTAATGGGAATCGTATTAAGAAAGATATTGGTGGAAACGTATCTTTTAAACATATATATTAACAAAAAGACAATCTGACATGCAGTGGTAGCTGATTTGATGTGTAGTTCATGCGTTTTTCTAATCCCAGTACCACCAAGTTGCCCCTGTTGGGCCCTTAAGCAAGGACCTTAATTAAAATGTCATGTCCTTTCACTTCTGTAAGTTTATAAGAAAGATTTGTTGATCGCATCCTACACTTACAAGTAGTTTTATGAGTGCAGGAAGAAAAATAAGCTCTAATAACTGAATGATGTAGTGTATAATGAATTTCAGTTCACTATTAGATCAGTTGATACCAAACTTGTAAAAATGAATCTATCAAATCTCAACAGTTTAACAGTAAATTGTCAGTGGTGACGTGAGCTCTGGCTTTTCCTTTAACCAAACAGCGCTTGCTGCCCTGATTTCACGAGGACCCCCACTGTCTGTTCAAAAGCTGGCCCTGAACCCACGGCACCCTGAGCCGTGCCAGCCGTCTCTCATTCAAGCCGTGCATTCACAGCCACTGCATCTCCATTAAGATGCGAGAGCCATAGTAGCCGCGTGAAGGCTCTTTCACTGGCCTCTCTCCTCCTGCTGGCGAACTCCACCACTGTTTGGATCCGAGCTGCTGCGGTTGGCGTGTCGCACTCCATTCCAATCAGGAAGGAGTTTCTCAATGTACAAAATTCAAAACTAAGCCGATAGCTGGTTGTGTGTGTGTGTGTTTTGGGCAAAATAAGGGCGAGGGCATCCTCAGTCACAGCCTGCCAGAGCCCTAGGGTTAGAGAGTAAGCCTGAACCTGTAGCTGAGCCTGTGTCCTCCAGCAGGAATGATTATTTCATGGGGAGGATGCTGCAATTGAGAGAGCTGTGTTTGGGGCGCTGGACCAGTTGACCTGCTTGGCCCATATGAAAGCAACTATCTGCACGAGCAAGGTGAAAGCGTGCTGCCTGCCTGCATGGCTAAAGAGGACAGAGGGGGAAAAGGTACTGAACGCCGTATGGAGGTTATGATCGAACCCACATGTAGTGCTGACAGTACATTTTGGGGGATGAGGAGGTGTAGTGGTCATACAAACACACTAAATAATACAAAACCGCAGACAAAACACTACAACTTTGTTTAGAGAAGCAGCTCAAATTAAACTTCTTGGCATAGCACATCTGAATACAAAAGAGTTTGAGCACAAAAAAACCCACACAAACTGATTTTTTCCCCTCAATAAAACCTAAGCCACATTTGTATGCGGTTTCAAATCTAATTAAAATTTCCTATAAAGATTTCTCAAACTAGTCGAATGTGATTTAATGTGCTTTTTCCAGCATTCACTTAATAATGCTTCATGATGTTAGCAATTTGCAGAAAGCACAAGTTCATGGACGAGAGCCAGCATAAAGGAAGGTGGGGGAGGGGGGAAAAAAACAACAACGAAGGCCTGAAGCTATGAAATGATGGTATAGCTCCTCCTTTGTTGAAATATTCACCTTTTCCCCCTGGTATCTACACTGAATCCATTCAGAATACAGACAGTGAAAATCTTCACAATGCTAGCTAGCTGAGCAGCTTCTAGTGTGTTCGCTAAGTAGCTCCTGCTAACCGCAGACCACCAGCCACGTTCACTCAGCATATGCATCATCGCTCCTATAAAACTAAAGTGGATATGTGAGAAAATTCGGCTACAGCCCAATAAAACTAATCGGTGTGCGAGTCATCCTATTTTTCATATACACGGCCACAAAATGTGTGGCATAAAAACGTCGCTGTATGATTTTAAAGCCATCTGAACACTAAAATAAGCTTCAGTCAACACAGTGTTTCTACAGCGATGTCCTGCAGCAGAATGACAAGCAGTACAAAGTCAAGCTCAGTATGCGCGTGTATGCGCGTGTCATGGGTACTCAAGTAGCTGTCTGCTTCCCAGACACATCACACTTCTAATTTTCCCAAACATCCTCCTCTGACCTCTTTTCACTCGCTGCTATTGGGCCAATCTCCGCCGGCTCGGGGAAAAAAAAACACATTCTCACCGGGACCAAACAATCCCAATCTAATTTACTTTTTGAGGCCAGAATATGTACATGTGTTAATGGGAGAGCGGAATCAAATTAACTATAATTAGTCGGAGCAGAGGAGAGCGGCGAGCAGTGTCGGGGCGTGTAAGAAAGAGAGTTTGTTTTATCCTTTTCTCCCCCCACATCGTCCTTTAACCATCATCTAACCATCCTGCAGTGTGTTTACATGTCACATGTGACTTTCACAATTCAATAGCTTAATGATATGTAAATAATCAGACACACAAAAATATTTCTGCCCTCACAAAACTGCATGATGTTTAAAGAAGACATCGCTAAAAAAAATTGCCTGAAAAATATTACTGGCTGATTTCAATATAATGCTGCTATGTGAGTGAAAATTATTAACACTTTTATAATAATTTATTAAAATTATTAGAGGCTGTTGTGAGACCTGAACAAAATCCTGCATGCTGAGCTTTTCATTTTCGAAAATGAAGATACTGAAATCTACTTATTCATTTCTAATTTTTATCTACATACCTTTTATTTTTATTTTTTTAAATCTAGACAAGGGACAAGAGGATGTTTTTTAGACCATTTTTCTTGGGCATTAAAAATATTTCAGAAATGTATTCTCCTACATAAATTCCTTGTTGAAAATTGCACATTCAGGAGTATTTTACAGAGCGTAAAGCCGAACTGAGTGAAAAGTAGTGAAGATGTGAGGTGCTACTCTATAAAGCAGGTCCAGATATAGACGTCCTCGTCTCATTTATTATCTTATGTAATGCGCGGTAGTCCACGCTGCTCCATTATCTGTAATGTACTTAACTGCACTGAAAAATGTGTATTCACTGGCATCCTTCACTAAAGCAGAGATGACACGGTTCCCCCTCCCCCCGTCCTGACTCTCTGTGCTACATGAAAAGACGCCTCCATCTTCCAATATCAATAAGCGCTGCCACGATTCTCATAGGAGTTCGAGCTAGAACGTGCAGGCTGAAATACTGAGTCACAGTAATATCAAATAATATTCTAATATGCCTATGTACAGAGAATAGCTCACATATATAATGCTCATAGAAGAGGAAAGAGATTGGGCAGTTAGCATATGAAAGTGTACACTTGGGGATACGAGGGAGTGCTACTGAAATGCAACAGAGTCTTAAGAAGGGCTTTGGATCTAAAGAGTGTGTTTGAATGTGTGTGTGTGTGTGTGTGTGTGTGCTAGTTTTGCACATGAGTAAATGATGTGCAATAGGGTAAGACGATATGACGATATGATATTAACACTCAGATGAGCGATATAATACTTCTACAGCACTGACTGACATGTATACACAGTGTCACCAGACACTTTATTAGGAACACATTTACTGTTCATTCATGCAAATGTCCATATAGGAAAATCATGTGGAAGAAGCACATACGCATAAAATCATTCGGTTAATGTTCAAGCTTCAGTTAATGTTTAAATCAAACATCAAAATGGGGACAAAATTCTCAGTGACTTTAACTGTGCCATGCCAGACAGGCTGGTCTGAGTATTTCAGAAATTTCTAGTCTCCTGGGAATATTAAGCATCTCCAGAGTTTAAACAGAATGGTGTGAAAACATCCAGAGAGTTGCAGTTCTGCAGGTGGAAACCCCCTGCTGATGAGAGAGGACAGAGGAAAATGAGCAGACAGGTTCGAGCCGACAGGAAGGCTACGGTAACCCAAATAACAACTCTTTACAATGGTGGTGAGCAGTAAATCATCTCAGAATACCGAACATGTAACATGTAGTCTGAGGGGCTACAAAAGCAGAACAAAACTCATGTCTGTGTCCCACTCCTGTCAGCCAAGAACAGGAATCTGAGGCTACAGTGGGCACAGGCTCACCCAAACTAGACATCTGAGGCTTGGAAAAAGAACAAGCAATCCCCTGTGGGACATTCTGGCAAGCTTTCTATTTAATGTGACTCGAGTAAGCTAAGGAACAATCTTTCACAACAACAATTTCTTTCCTAAATCAGAGAACTATTATTTATCCATAGTTGTCTAATAACAATGGCAGATTTGCTTGATTTTTCCAGTTTGTTGCAGTCCAAAAAGATCAGAAATATTTCCTGAAGGCTCTATCAGAACCTACTATGAAGCTGAGATTAAACAAAGTGGGGTGCTTCTATATCATTATAATCATGTCTGCAGAATGTTCCAGAGATTTTCATTTAAAAACAACGAACATCATTCACTGACCACTTATATATTGAATATACTTGTATATTCTTTTTAAGTTTATGTTTTTTGATGCATTTTTTTTTGAGACCCCAACAGAGATCATATGCACAGTGGGCTTTCTCTCTCTACATATATATACACTGACCAGTCATAACATTATGACCACCTGCATAATATTGTGGTCTCCCTTTTGCTGTCAAAACAGCTCTGACCCGTCATGCACTGCGTATTCTGACACCTTACTATCAGAACCAGCATTAACTTCTTCAGCAATCTGAGCAACAGTAGCTCGTCTGTTGGATCGGATCACACGGGCCATCCTTCACTCCCCATGTGCATCAATGAGCCTTGGCCGCCCATGACCCTGTTGCCGGTTCACCACTGTTCCTTCCTTGGACCACTTTTGATAGATACTGACCACTGCAGACTGAGAACACCCCACAAGAGCTGCAGTTTTGGAGATGCCCTGATCCAGTGGTCTAGCCATCACAATTCACTCAAATCCTTACGCTTACCCAGATTTCCTGCTTCTAACACATCCACATTGAAGACAAAATGTTCACTTGCTGCCTAATATACCCCACCCACTAATCATGATGAGAGGAGATAATCAGTGTTATTCACTTCACCTGTCAGTGTTCAGAATGTTATGCCTGATCAGTGTATACGTAGCTCCTAGGGTTAGTGTTTATGTCAGACAAAAAAAAGTTTAGCATTCCTCTTATTTGTAGCTATTTAAAACATATTATCTGTTTAATCTGGATAATGTATTACTGTTCAGTTCCAACCCATATGTGGTGTATGTGTATTTGTGTATCTTCAACCTGCATGGCATAGCAGCATCTCAGTAATGAGTGTGTAAGTGTGAATGTGTGCACCTGCATGGCACAGAAGCATCTTGGTGAGAAGTGTGTGTGCTGGTTATGCAGGGCATCATGCAGTGGACAGTGCAGCATCACTGTGATCTTTGTGTGTATGTGTGTACTCACCGGCATGGCGCAGAAGCATCTTGGCGATGTGTGTGTGCTGGTTATGCAGGGCGTCATGCAGTGGACTCACTCCTTCTACCTGGCTGTCCAGCTGCAGGCTTGGGCAGTGCTGCAGTAAAGCCCTCACACACTCACTGCTGCCATGGTTACATGCTTCATGTAGGGGAGTCCAGCCTGCATGGTCTACACAGGTGTTAAACAGCATTTTAATGTAGGGCTGGATTATAAAACCACCAACACACATACAACCCTTCCCTCATGAGTTAATTCTACTGTATTTTTAAGTTTATACTTTAGATTGTGGCAGTGTTTGTGAGCCAAAATTAACCTCAGAAAATCACTCAGCAACTTAAACTCATATGATCAGCACTGAAAACTCTATGAAAAGAAAACTGATTCATATGATTTAAAAACATTGATGTATATGTTGCAGTAACTGCTGCGCTTGGATTGATCATGTTTTGTGGGCAGAAGTGCCAGAACCAGACTATGTTTATGCAATCCTGTTTACCCAAACTGTCCAGATTCTGTAAGCCTGTTCCAACATGTCTGCATTCGGAGATGTTTTCTGCACACCACGGCTGTAAAGAGTGGTTATCTAAACTACTACAGGCTTCTTATCAGCTTGAACCTATTCTCCTGACATCAAGGCGTTTCTGCCTGCAGATCTGCCCTCATTGAATTATTTTTTTTTGCACTTGATTTATATCTGCATGATTTTATGATATTAATGTTATTAATAAAGTGGCCAGTGAGTGTATATACTGTATAGGACATTTCCAAAAATGGTGATTTTGCACAGGCCTTGTGGAAAATATCATTTTACACAGCACAGATAAAAATTAATCCTGGTTAAAACATTTCTGAAATCATTTGGTCTTCTCCAATACTCATAATCTATGCATCTAATTAATGCACATAAAAAAAGGCAAAAAGCAAAAACCATTTAGACAAATTAAACAAACCAGAAGGTCAAAACACTGAGAAGTGCAGACTATCTGCCTTCGTGCTATCTGCTGTTAAGGCGAGCCCTGTGACGTACACTTCTCTCTCCTGTAACGGATGGCTCGTTGTGTAAAAAGGGCTACACAGGATGGGAAGGGTCTTAGGGAGGAGAGACAGGGAGACCTACCTTTAGCATTGGCATCCACTCCAGGCAGGCTGAGGATCTGCAGCACTTTCTCCACATGGTTGCTCTTGCAGGCTCGATGCAGGCATGTCTCCCCTACATTAAGATCGAGGAAAGACAAAAAGGGGAGAAAGACAGACAGGAGTTCATTGTTCTGAATTAGGGTGTGCCCTCCTCATCGGCTCCAGCGTGTTCTAAATGGCAAGACGGCAACCAGAGAGAGAGTCTAAATTCCCACAGTTTCTAAACGCACACATAAAATATTACCGCTGAACTAAAAATGACCTCAATTTTCTAGATGAGAAAATCTCTGATGAGGTGAACTCATCCTTTTCCTCTTTCCACTCCCCCTCACCATTAGCTCATGCGCACTACAGACTCTAGCTTGCACCCCAAAGTTAAAGTGCGGGAAAAGAGGCTTCCTTCCTGTCCATATTGTCGAGTTGCTCCAGGTTATGGTACACAGCTCATGCACAAAGCCTGCAACAGGGCTTTTCACACATGCCGGGTTCAGGAGCTCCGCTGGGAATCGCAAATGGACTCACGTGACGTGCAGCCCGGCATAGTACAACATCACCGATCTCCAGAGGCTTTTTATTTACATTTTCTTTTTGGCTACTCTCCCCTCCTGCCATCTCTTCCTTTTCTGATACAATATGAATGAAGAATATATTAGAGGATGTGCTGCGCCCCTTTTTCATGTATGGCTGAACTTCACAAGAAAGTTAAAGGCCAAGCATGAGTGCCTCTCTGGCTGCCAGCATATTATGCCAGTGCAAAGCTGCTAATAAATGCTTTACTAGCTCTCACCAGGGTGCCTGCCTCTCTGCAGCCTTGGCCGGCTCGATAAAACCCAGCAAAGGGCGGAAAGGAAGAAAAGCAGACACTGCAGACGTTGCCCTTTCTTCTGGATGGAGATTTAAAAAAATAGAAAAAAAAGAAAGACAGAAAGAAAGGAAGGAAAAGAGATGCTGCAACCCCTTTAACATCAAGACGTCTTTTGCGTTTCAAGAGGCATCTTTCAACACGGATCAAACACAAAATGGGCTTTTATGAGAATGACCAAATGTGGCTATTGTTGGGGTAGCATCTATGCAGTGTGTGGATAGTGGATTGGTTGTGAAAAAACAAAACAAAAAAAGCTGGTCTGCTTGATGCACACCAAACACCAGCTGTTAAATAAAGTGGAAGTGCCAACACGGAGAGCAGCCCATGCTGAAACCTTTAGCAACAAAGTGCTTAATCAGACCACAGGAAACAAAAGTCATGAAACCTGGTGGTGCTAGCATCGCCGCCAACGATGCTTCATACTCACTGAACGCTTCAATTTAATATCATCTTCAGACTGGTGCATTTAGTCCAGTGGAAGCACATATTTGTATTTCAAAATGGCAAAATAATTGCGGTTGATCTCGTCACAGTACTGTCTACTGAAAATGGCAGTTCCAGTAGAAAAGTGCAGCCAAAAGCCATCCAGCCAAACGTGTGAAAATGATTTCTCAAAAGGCTTACAGGAGGAGAAAAAAAGAAAACAAGCTAATTAGCAGTAGATTCTGAAAAAAATGAAACAAACAGAAGGCAATAAAACTATGACTTAATGAGAAGCTTGGCATCTCGGCTGGTCTGGACTTGCACTGGTCCTTTTTCTCCACCTAATAGGCTCTAAAACGCAGTGATTAAACGTTCCTTAACTCCCAGTGTGTACACATCCTCACAAATGCCAGGCCCAATCTTCGCCCAGTTAAATCATTTTAATGGCTCCAATTTGGACACAACGCCTCCATTATAAGGATAATTGCATACTCAGCATTTACAAGCATGGAAAGGATAAAATCTGTCCTGTCCTTTTCTATAAATTCCCCAACTAGCCGACATTTCGCTCTTAAGTAGAGATGTCAAATGTGTTTGGGGTGCTTTTTTTTCTTCTTTTTTTTTTTCTGGAGCACTACATGCTTGAACAAGGTGTGACGTTGGGCATGATGGCTCGGATAGACGTAGGCAATGATTTAAAGGAAGCCGTTTGTAAGCGTCGGGTTATAAGTGTGCTAAATGTGCAATTAGAGCACATTTTTTTTCTACTCAGACGCATGTCAGTTCATGCAAAGTTGTGAAATTATTAGGGAATTTAGGTCTTTAGGGAATTTAGGTGAAAGGATGGAGAAGTAAAGCAGTTCAGGATTATGCCGAGCCAAAAGTAGTTACGTTAAAATGGTTAAATTGTGTTTTATTTGAAAATGGCTTGTAAGTCATTGCAATCAAAAACACTTCAGAGTTTGCCAAATACACTACAAATGTCCAAAGAGAAATAATTTGACATATTTATTGACATTCTGCTTATTTGCACTACAAAAATAGCATATTATTATTACACGGATTAGACTGGGCAATGGGGCGGCATTGACATGTCAAAACACACATAAATCTTATCGGCTTCGGTCCGAGAGCTCATTTGTATATTGCACCCCCCCCACCCCCACCTCCCCAATATTACAAATGTCAAAATTGCCATAACAATGTGTTGCGCATGCATCTGTACTTCCCAGTAAATCCTCCACACTCGGTGCCTAAGCCAGATGAGTGCAGAGTGCATTCAGTGGGCAGACAGCTCAGGATGAAGTTAACAAGGCACCATGGACCTGCACACACTGCGAGAACCGCAGCATTGCCAGAAATACAGCACATGGCTGAGAGCCTACGGATGCATCATCAAAAATTGATGTCCTGCACATCAGTATAGGGAACACGTAGTTTAAAAAAAAAAAAAAAAAAAGAAAAAAAAAAAAAAAAAAACACAGTGCAAGGCAACGAGCAGAGCAGCAGAGTCTGTAGGGCTCTCTCTTTCTCTCTCTCACACATTCTCTCACGCTCCTCTCTGTGCCCTCCCCCTGCTCCCTGTTCTGGCATGAGGCTATTTCTGATCAGGTAGAGAGATGACGAGCACTGACACCTCGGCAGGTTCACTCAGAGTGCCAGCTTCGTAATTACCAAAACTTCCAGCCATGAGAATGCACTCACTCTCACCTTCTACTATACCTCTCTCTATCTCTCTCACTCCCACTTCACAGCAGAATCCTAATTGCAGTGTTTAATATTCCTAAACCGGAGATCTGACAAGTGTTGTTTGTGTGTGTGTGTGTATTGCTTTGTACTTCGCTCTCCCTCCCGTCTCTCTCTCTCTTTCTTCTCCCGAAGCTAAAGCACTGAAGGCACATATGCACTGCACGGAATGTAAATGTCAGTGCCGCAGGTTAGAACGCGGGGCGTCGTAGGGTGCTTTTGACTCCGATACCGATGTATGCTCTATTAAAACAAAAAATGGATGTGAGCACAGAGGCGGTACATAAATAATGACTGTCTGAGAGGTGTTCACTTCAAGGTCTGGATCAAGCAGTCAAATGCAAAAGGTAGTGCATGACAAAGCCCAGAGGTGATCAGGGTAATGATTCATAAACTTCAAGAATGAAATGAGAAATCCAGCGTGTCTGCAGGTAGTTTAAAGTTAAAATGTCATACTTTTAAAGTCGAGTTCAATGCCACTTGAGTTCAGTACACTTTCTGATGTAATTTAATAAATTTGCTGTGATGTTATACAGAGAGAAAAAAAAAAACTCACACAGTGCATCACAGAAAATACAAAAATGAAAGGATATTCTGTAGAGGCTACAACTTTAAAACATATTAATTAAAATTTATTTTTTAAAATAAAAAACAAAAATGAAACCCTGTATAATTCAGTGTGTGCGCATGACATGAGGTCAAATCCAGACCTTGGAATGACAAGGCTCTCTCTGCTTTTATCTAGCAGTCACTGAACTGCCAATCTGCAAATCCTTTCAATCCTCAATAAGCTCAAAGCAAATACCTCCTTATAACTTTTAACTAATTAATATTTCCACATGAAATTTTTGGACATACAATACAGGTGATAATGCTACGTTCACACATACAGCAACAAAGTGATTATGAATGCAGTGGAAAAACACCAAATAAGGATCAACTGCTTCTGCAGAACATCGTCTTGATTTCATCCAACTGCTGGTCCACAAAACTCCCTTTGGGATTAATATAGTGATCAATCTATTGATTTATCTATCAAAGATCATGTACATCAGGGGTTTTCAGTCTTATCTGTAGAAGGCCTGTGTGGCTGCAGGCTTTTGTACCAACCAAATACGAGGTTCATCTAGACAGCTGACCGGAAACTAAGATGAACTGATTAAACAACGTGTGGCTCTTTCCTGGTGAGACTGAAAGTTTGCAGCCATAAGAAGTGGAGGAAATGAGCCATTATGAAGAACAGGACGTCTCTTTAAAATTGACAAAATGACAAAAAAATAAAAAAATTACCATGGAGGCTGCCAAAAGACGTTTCTAAATGAGATAACAATCCTCCATGAGATAATTCTTCACATGTCTGGGGTATGGGGTAGGGTGACACGTCTGTTCTCACCAAAAATAAATAAATAAATAAATAAATGAATGAATAAATGAACAAACAAAGCACACAAAATCATCAACACCACCATCCAAGCCCACCGAAATCAACCCAAACCATGTGGCAATGTGTTACGGTCCGAGGAATCTAAGGTAGCCCAATTATTTGGGCATAATTTAAACGATTTCTCTTGCACAAAACAAAGCTCATCATCTAAAACACCATACACACTGTGAAACATGGTGGTGGCAGCATCCTGTCATGGGGCACCTGCAGAAGGAATCATGGATCTCTCACAATATCATTATACACCAGTTTATAATACAACCAGGTAACTAATTTGATTAGATATGTGTTCCAAGACTGCTTGTATACTATAGGCATTTTACTGCGTGTATCACACCGCTTGTCTGTTTTTACCAAAAATTCCAGTTCAAAATAGTTACTACAGTACAGTTAGCGACATCATTTGCAGACATGGTGAATGACACATTTACTAAATTTAACTGCCGACTTAAAATATGAAACGCTGTCAGATGAAGATGAAAAGGAAGACAGGGCAGCAATTTCACCAGAAGCCTTTAACAGGACTGAACAACTCACTGTGAGCGAGCTAGCCAGCTAGTGGATGGGCTATCTCCTTCAGGATCTATGATTTGACTGTTATATTAAATCTGAAATGTCACGTAAATGAAATGAATTTCTCTTTGTTGTATAAAAGCAATATTGCACTTATAATGAATAGCGTCATACTGTAAATGTAGTTTGGCAGAAAATTTGTAGGTCTGTGTTAGACGGCTGAAACCGAGGAAAAAAATCACTTTAACAACCCATCGCACAAAACCAAGTCAACAATGCTTCATAAGAAAAAAAATTAAGGTTTTTTTTTGTTTTTTTCCCCCAATGGCCCAGTCAAAGCTCAAACCTAAATCCTATTAAAAACCTGTGGAAAAGGCTTGAAGAGGGCTGAGCACAGGGGAACCCCTTGCAGTTTCACAGATCTGGAGCATTTTTGCAAGGAAGAGTGGAATACACTTGGCAAATTAAGATGTGCTAAGCTGGTAGACCCTTACCCAAAGAGGCTAAGTGCTGTATTAAGCAGAAGGTGCTGTAGCAGAGTAATAGTTACAGGGTGTGCTCACTTATAAAACCAGGTCATTGTAAGCATTTTCTTCCAGTTGTGCAGTTCCATAAGGAAAGCGGCACGTAGGTTATTTCCAGGCTTTTTTCCAGGCTTTTTTCTTCTGCAGACGTTTGGCACTCACATGCTTCTGGCTCTGCAGGTATAGAAGTACCTGGAAACCTGGTCTATTAGTTATGAAAATACAAAGAAACTTTCTGTAATATAGAAACGTTAAATACTCTTGAAGGGCTAACCATGACCTTTTAAGGACTGGCACACACCTTGGAAGTTCATATTATGTGATGGAAGATGGTAAGAATGAAGAGACTGAGAGCTTACCTGCAAAATTGACTCGATGGAAACCTTTTGGCATGTTCTTCGCTCTGTCCTTCACTGAGCCACTCGCATGCTTTCTTTCTCTAAACAAACACATAACACACAACTTAAAGATCTTCTTTGACATGTAGAGGGAGAGAGAGAGAGAGAGAGAGAGAGAGAGAGAGAGAGAGAGATAGAGAAAAAATATGTCATATGATTTCACTGTCTCACTGCCTGAAGAACATCTAGAACATACTGTACGTCTCACATGATAAAATCAGCTCGAAACACCCCACTCAAACACACACACACACATCACTCCAAATGGATCCTGAGATATCATTAGATCAGTACCACAGCCAGAGAGCAGCATCTTGTCAAGCCAAAGTGGGGGAGTCTAGGCATCAAAGTGTGTAATTCCTTTTAGAGGCCTATAACTACAGCCCACACCGGGACACTCTATGGTGCCTCTTATCTAAAGGGACAGAGCTGAAGTCCTAAGCAGTCTATAAGAAAGCTAGCTAAATGGGCTTGTGAGTGCTCCTCCACCGTGGGCTGGATTGGGGCAGATGGGTTGCAGAGAGCGGCTGTGTGTTCCTGTCTGACTCACTGCTGGGAGACACAGTGATGGGAGAGGACCCTCATGCTGAGAAGGATGAGGAAATGAGAATCCTGAGTGGAGCAAGGCTGTAAATGCGCCGTGCTGGAGAAAAGCACTCGCACTTCAGACATTTACAATGCAGTTTCTTTCCATATTAATGTGGTTTCTGTAGCAATACAAACAGTGCTGTGGTCACAAATATAAAAAAAAACACATTATACAATCATGATAGTACATTGGATTTTTAAAGGACATCTGACGTGACATCATTGAATGTATTAATGTAATGTCACTGAATCATTCTGTTTATTTGGGTAAATATCAAATAACATGGCTGTGTAGTACAATGTAGTCTGTCAGTATCCTATACTGATCTCCAGAATAATAGTAACATTTATAAAAATGAGCAACAACTACTATTTGAGCTCACTGTATAGTTACACAAACAAACAGACACAAAAAGTATTTTTACATGATGCAATTGTAACAAGGCTGGGGACACTTACAGAGGGTCCACTCTCAAGTCCACCCCTTCATTCAGTAAACTCTGAACTGTTGCATGTGTCTTACATGAAGTCTTGCAACTGCACAGAATACTAAATTGTTTTCACACTGGTTTCATTTGCTGTGGTCTGACTGAGTGTTATTGTTCTCAGTGCCTCACAGCATTGGTCTGGTTTCAGACTCACTTAACTCTGTTACCAATGTTTATTATTTTGGTGCTATTATGTGCAGTAAGACATCTCACCTCTTCTGTGTCCCACAACATTCCTCTGTCTCACATGCATGTTGTGGAAACTAATGATGTCATCATCAGCTAAAACACACACGCAGGTTACTTTACTTCCTGAACCCGACCCGAGTACGAGCTGTGTTCACATGGGATCATATGGGAATCGCGGCACAGTTCCAAGGCAACTGAACTCACACCACCTCCTACAGGTAGCCTCGGGTTCGGTACCACGGTGTGCTTCCTGGTCCACATGACAGCTTTCACATTACCAATTTTTCATGAAAATCATGCTCTGTTTCAGACTAACCTGCCAGTGTGAAAGCCCTCTAAGACGGTCATTGTAAAACACTGATTTTGTGTTTCTCTAATTTGCAAGGATGTTTGTCTGATTGTCTTGTTGAAAGCTCTGTCGTAACCTCAAGCCAGAGGCAACTAGGTCTTTGGACAGAATTATTTTTGTAAGAACGTAGCACTGTTTGAGTAGAAGTTTTGAATGATTATTAATTAAGAAGGGTAGTATAGTTGCGTTCGGCTGCTCCCTGTTCGGGGTCGCCACAGTGGTCCGCACAACAACTTGGCAAATGTTTTACGCCGGATGCCCTTCCTGACGCAACCCTCCCATTTTTACGGGCTTGGGACTGGCACTGCATCCAGTGGCTGGGGTTGGGACATTGGCTGGGAATCGAACCCGGGCCTTCCGCATGATAGGCGAGAAACCTACCACTGAGCCACCAATGCCCCCATTAATTAAGAAGGGTAATAATAATAATTCTGAAAGGTGCTGTGTGCAGTACACATATACTATAGAGTGAATATAAAGTCATTTGGGATTCAACACTGAATTACTCATTAAAGGCGTAAGGGAAGGCTATTGTTCTTGGTTTCCCTGACTGAACAATGACAATCAAGATTCCATTGTATTAGTGACAGGAAAAAGTACTGAGGGTCAACAAAAAAAACAACAAAAGTCAATCAGAGACAAAGTTTATGATAAAATAAAACATCAGTGTCTTGTTTCTTTGATTCAATACCATCAACAAAACAAAAACGCACAGAATGCGCACAGCCGTACAGCAGGACAAACTTGCACCCACTTCCTGTTGAGTAACCACTAGAAGGATTTTTTTTCTTTTTAACCACATTTTCTTGCAATTTAGTTGCCAATTTCCACCCATTAGCTAGTTCTCCTTATCACACTGCATCAAAAAATACTAGTTTACTGGCCTCTCTGTGTTTCTGCGTTTTGTTCACATGTAACAGCGTGATTCTTATTCACAGGCCGAGCCCTGATCAGAACGTGAGGAGCCCATCTCTCTCCATTAGCCATCTTAACCCTGACTAATATCCCATGATGAGGGACAATGGTTCCATTACAGCCACCTCTCGCTCTCACACACACACACACACACACACACACACACACCACTCTCAGTCTGCCTTCGCTGGGCCTGAGATGTATGTGAGTCGTGCTAATAGTGCCTGTGATAGGTTTTATCATTAGTATTATACCGTAAAAATGGTTCACAGAAGACTGAAAGGACTGAGGAACAATGAGGAGGGCGACTTATCTGAACGTAATTAAGGGTAAAATTATTGGATGACAGACATGAGGAGCACTACAATGGCATTTCTGAGGACAGAATCTCACTACTGGAGACTGTATTTGGCTAACAAATACCACGAGTGCCACTTGTGCTCGGAGACAGGCCCGGTGGATTTTGGACGATGAAACTATTCTTAGGTGTAGAACTTTAATACAAAACCCTCCTCAATGTTTCTCTTGTACGCCAACTCAAACTACTTTCACGGCAGCCTTTAGAAGAGGGAAATGCACAGGTCTGGAGATTATTGATGAAAAATGAAATATAGCAAGAACAACTGTGTAACTGGCATTTCCACCAAACCATTAAGAAGATATATATTGCTGCTACATAATAAACCAATAAAAACATATAGGTCAGCGTGCACATAACTTCGCTCTGTGTATAAGCACTTAAGGATTTAACTACGGATGATAAAATACTGTATATACCCAGCACCAGAAGTACAAGTTTAAAACTTTCCACTGTTACTATTTTTAACCTTTGCGTTAGGAGAACAAAATGGTTCAGTTTACAACCTGGTGGAAATATGGACATGTTCTTAAAATGGTTGATCCTCCAACACAGGTAGCAGAAAAGGGAGTAAAATGTCTAATCCACTTCAGTCGTTTATTTTTACATGGGGAAAAATACCACAGAGAAATTCCAGGAGACACAGCAACTGATTGGAATGACATCCAGCTACAATCCCTGGGAAAAGATTGGCTTCAGTTTGAAGAGGAGTTAACAAATTACCAGGAAAGATGGTGTCTTACTGACTATTTATCCTATGACATAAAAATAATCAGCTTAGCGAAGCAAAGAACAATACAGGATGTGGTGGTTTTGGATGTGCAACTCTAGAGCAGACTGAGAACATCTCACTCACACACACACACACACACACACACACAGGTGATAAACAAAATGGAAATTCCACGAAATACATTTATAATACACCACATCCTGCTTGAAGGGAGTTTCATGGCAAAGGCAGAATGAATGCATTCTGGGAAATTTTGCTACAAGACTAAATGATGCAAAAACCAAACATTACGAGTAAAGATGTGCTGCTAATGTGTTGTAGGATCTTATATATATATATATATATATATATATATATATATATATATATATATATATATATATATATATATATATATATATATATATATATATATATATATATATATATATATATATATATATATATATATATATATATATATATATATATAATGATGAAAATTACAGGCCTCTCTCATCTTTTTAAGTGGGAGAACTTGCACAATTGGTGGCTGACTAAATACTTTTTTGCCCCACTGTGTGATATATATATATATATATATATACACACACAGTGGGGCAAAAAAGTATTTAGTCAGCCACCAATTGTGCAAGTTCTCCCACTTAAAAAGATGAGAGAGGCCTGTAATTTTCATCATAGGTACACTTCAACTATGAGAGACAGAATGAGAAAACAAAATCCAGAAAATCACATTGTCTGATTTTTAAAGAATTTATTTGCAAGTTATGGTGGAAAATAAGTATTTGGTCAATAACAAAAGTTCATCTCAATACTTTATTATATACCCTTTGTTGGCAATGACAGAGGCCAAATGTTTTCTGTAAGTCACCACAAGGTTTTTACACACTGTTGCTGGTAGTTTGGCCCATTCCTCCATGCAGATCTCCTCTAGAGCAGTGATGTTTTGGGGCTGTCACTGGGCAACATGGATTTTCAACTCCCTCCAAAGATTTTCTATGGGGTTGAGATCTGGAGACAGGCTAGGCCACTCCAGGACCTTGAAATGCTTCTTACGAAGCCACTCCTTCGTTGCCCGGGCGGTGTGTTTGGGATCATTGTCATGCTGAAAGACCCAGCCATGTTTCATCTTCAATGCCCTTGCTGATGGAAGGAGGTTTTTACTCAAAATCTCACGATACATGGCCCCATTCATTCTTTCCTTTACACGGATCAGTCGTCCCGGTCCCTTTGCAGAAAAACAGCCCCAAAGCATGATGTTTCCACCCCCATGCTTCACAGTAGGTATGGTGTTCTTTGGATGCAACTCAGCATTCTTTCTCCTCCAAACACGACAAGTTGAGTTTTTACCAAAAAGTTCTATTTTGGTTTCATCTGACCATATGACATTCTCTCAATCCTCTTCTGGATCATCCAAATGCTCTCTAGCAAACTTCAGACGGGCCCGGACATGTACTGGCTTAAGCAGGGGGACACGTCTGGCACTGCAGGATTTGAGTCCCTGGCGGCGTAGTGTGTTACTGATGGTAGCCTTTGTAACTTTGGTCCCAGCTCTCTGCAGGTCATTCACTAGGTCCCCCCGTGTGGTTCTGGGATTTTTTCTCACCGTTCAGGGACTTTTTCTCACCGCCCCAGATCGAGGGAGATTATCAGTGGTCTTGTATGCCTTCCATTTTCTAATAATTGCTCCCACAGTTGATTTCTTCACACCAAGCTGCTTACCTATTGCAGATTCAGTCTTCCCAGCCTGGTGCAGGTCTACAATTTTGTTTCTGGTGTCCTTTGACAGCTCTTTGGTCTTGACCATAGTGGAGTTTGGAGTCTGACTGTTTGAGGTTGTGGACAGGTGTCTTTTATACTGATAACGAGTTCAAACAGGTGCCATTAATACAGGTAATGAGTGGAGGACAGAGGAGCCTCTTAAAGAAGAAGTTACAGGTCTGTGAGAGCCAGAAATCTTGCTTTTTTGTAAGTGACCAAATACTTATTTTCCACCATAACTTGCAAATAAATTCTTTAAAAATCAGACAATGTGATTTTCTGGATTTTTTTTTTCTCATTCTGTCTCTCATAGTTGAAGTGTACCTATGATGAAAATTACAGGCCTCTCTCATCTTTTTAAGTGGGAGAACTTGCACAATTGGTGGCTGACTAAATACTTTTTTGCCCCACTGTATATATATATATATATATATATATATATATATATATATATATATATATATATATATATATATATATAATATATATATATATATATATATATATATACACACATATATATATATATATATATATGTATGTATATGTATATGTGTGTATGTGTGTGTGTGTGTCACCTTCCACCATGGCTGTCTGAGCTGGGGGTGACAGTCCTGTGCTTAGGCGGATGCCTCGGTTTGCATCCACACAACTGCCCCAGGGCCTTAAGGTAAGGGAAGACCTGCAAACACACAAACACAGTACTTTAATATTCCTCATTCTTCCTCTGTATCTTTGAACATGACCCTCAACTAACAGTTTAAAGAAAATACTGCAATGCTTTTCTAATTCTACATCAATCTCCAGAAGGACAAGTTTTACAGGCATAATTCTTGATTCTGATTGGACAGAAGGTGTTGAGTGATTTGCTGTAACAGCAGTCTTGGGTGTAATTGTTGATCTTTAACCTAAATATGCTAACTGGAAATTTCACTAACATACCACAGCGTTCCCACCTCCGCCATGTGTGTGTGGAGTTTGCATGTTCTCCCCGTGCCTCGGGGGTTTCCTCCGGGTACTCCGGTTTCCTCCCCCAGTCCAAAGACATGCATGGTAGGTTGATTGGCATCTCTAAATTGTCCGTAGTGTGTGATTGTGTGAGTGAATGAGTGTGTGTGTGTGCCCTGCGATGGGTTGACACTCTGTCCAGGGTGTATCCTGCCTTGATGCCCAATGACGCCTGAGATAGGCACAGGCTCCCCGTGACCCGAGAATAGATCGGATAAGCGGTAGACAATGAATGAATGAATACCACAGCGTTAAATATCAAAATGCCAATCTTTACAAGATAAAAATAGTTAGTGTTTCTAATTTGCTGTGCTACGAGGAACAATGCACATTGCGATGCAAGTAATATTTTAATATAGATGCAATATAAACTTCAGTATTTGTTTTTTCTCAGCCCAGAGAAAGGTGTTGAAGTCATTATTATGGAGAAAGGAAAGAATACAGAGCAATAACAGGGCAGGACCTAAAAATCTAAAAAACATCGTCTTACTATCTTGTGGAGGGAGAGCGGCTCTGAGTGGATGAGCAGGCCATTCCTAGTGCAGATGTTTCTGAAGATTGCATCAGCAGTGAGCATCCTGAGCCGGTGAGACGGGAGGGCAGGAACCAGCTCCCTCAGAGTGTCTGGATGGAGGTCTGAGAGATGATCGGAGGTGAGAAAGAAAGAAAGAAAGAAAGAAAGTGCGGGCTGTTAATAACACGACATTTTGAAAAACACTGAAAAAAACCTGACCAACAAATGAGTCGATATTAAAATCAATACTCTGGCTTCAAGAGCATTATCAGCACTCGCACATGACAGCTGTTGCTCATGGAGTTTAGAGTTAACTCACATGTACTCCATTTGTAGCATTAGGCAGCTTATTGTGCTGAGAAATAAATGACAGGCAGACGCATGCAACATGGCTGGGTGACATTAGCTAAAAAGAAAGCATATTTTTGCTAATGCCACTAATGAACGTAATGAGCAAATTTGTATAAATGGAAATATTTTAAAGCCGTGTCCCTTTTTAAAATTAAACAGTAAAATGACACGCTGTTGCATCCTCCGTTCTGAATGATCAGAAATTTCCTTTCCTTGTTGCAGTTCACTATCATTTCTAACATAACTTGAACACACACCAATATTGCCTATTGAAGGAGTCTTCACTGTCACTGCTTTGTAACAGTCAGAGGTAAAGCTGTAAACTCCTCCCCATGCGACAGTCTTCAGGAGGAAAGCTATTTATTTTTTCCAAATTCAAGAGCGAGAAAGTAAAGAGAGAAGCTGTTGTGGAACGGTTGTTTAATAGGAACTTGTTTCACAAATCGTTCCACAGCATTAAATGTTCAACTTTAAATGTAAAATTTTGTTGGTAACGTGCACAATCGTGATCATTATGGCACGCAGTGAAATGCTTTTATTCTGCTGTCTGTGTCATAAAAAAAATCAAGTAGAATAAAAATAGATTAAGAATTGATTTACAATAAAAACAGAATTGTACAGGGAAAAAGCAGAAAAACATATATAGGAAATGTATTAATATAATAAATTAATATAAATAGAGTATGAATGATATGAGGAATAAAGATGATATGAATAGTGTAGAACAATTATGAGTAGTGCAGGCGTGTGCAGTTTTAGTGCTGTGCAGATGTGTGCAATTTTAGTGTATATATGCCTTAAAGAGCTGCAGGAATGAGTCCTAAAATCTGGAAATAAGTCAGTATTTTAGTACTTCCGGTTTCATCACTCTGAAGTCAATGGGTTTTTTTTGGTTAAATGCCTGAAATAAAGTTTATGGTTAACACAAGCCTAAGATATTTTCATGTTTATTCTACAACAAAATTCATCAGTAAAACCCCGTTTGTGTTTGTTTAAGCTTTTATTGAAAAAGTGTGGTCACTAACAACGGGCTAAACAGGACTACAGAGGTTGCCTGGGATGTTAATAGTCACCACGTGAACAGGAAAACTCATCTGCTGCAGCCTTGCTTTGTTTATACTCACGCTCTTGGAAACTACTCTTAACTTTTCATTCATTCAGGTTCTTCCACACAAAGAGCAAAGTGGATCAAGAGAGTTTGATTGAAAGACAGAATTTGTTTGAAACCTTTGTTGGTCATGGAGTTTATTTTCTGCAAAAATTCAAAATCCTGATGGCTTTTTGTCGAGGGAACCAGAGTGATCATCACGTCAAAGTTGGCCTACAGAAATCCGTCATCTCTGCAGCTCTCTATATATGCAGTGCAAAAATCCAGTTGAGGTAATGTGACTATATATGGATAAAAAGTAAGATGTGTCGCTCTTTATTAAAAAAAAGAAAGAAAAGAAAAAAAGAAATAGTCTTTGGCAGATTGCAGTGGTATGAGAAGAACAGAACACTGCAGGATGTGCGGTTAAGAAAAAACAGTCAGATTCAGGGTGGTATTACTTTCTATGGTGTTGTATTCCCTACGTAGTGACTCGCTCAAATGACAAACATGCTGGCATGGAGCCGAGCTCGATCAGATGCCATGGCACGGTGTTGATCGTTATATAAGTTTCATTCAGCTTTATTTGTATGACAAAAGACATTGTCGTATAGGTTCCTCGGTTAAGGCTACAAGTGGAGCACATAATTTAGTGTATTTTTATAGCACAGATTTAATTTGAGCACTATTATTCGTTATACAGTGGATTTCAAGATACTGAGCCAGTATGAAAATGCTCTTAATGTCGGCTTGGCCCTGCGGTTGAAATAATTTTTGTTACCTTGGCACAGGATAGCCATGTGCTCTGCAAGGTCCTGAAAGCCTTTATGTACTATCTGGCTGTTGAGCCGAGTGTGCTCCTGAGCCCAGTACTCCACCACCACAGCCAGAATCTCCTGCAGCGTGCCCAACACTCGCAGCCTCCATTTCTAATACAGCAACACAACACACAACATACAGCACACAACACACAGCAGTCAATACCAACTCAAAAATAACAGCATTTACATTCAGGTTCTGAAATGTGCACATGCACGCAAAACACCAGAAGAGCTATTCGCATGTATTCACAAACCACCATCATTAACAACAATCAGGAGAGAGAAGCAGGAAGTAATAAGCATGATTTAATACCTCAGAGGAGTGAAGAGCCCAGAGTGTGGTTTCCACCAGCAATTCAGCCAGCTGCTGGAGGGGTTTGGAGCTCAGTGTCATCTTCTCCCACACGTTCCAGAACATGCTGTAGAGCACGGAGCCCCGTGAGCCCTCCGCCCGCCTACTACACACACCACAGCACAGCACAGCACCGACTCACAACCGCCCCGATACCACAACTTACTATTTTAAATGTGTATCTGTGCTTATATGATTCATTTACCTACTTTTTTTTTTTTTTTTTTTTTTAGAACTCATTACTAAGATTGTAATTCACTCATGGTGAGACTTAAGTACAGTGTGGAATGTTTAAATGTCTTTCTGGAATTATTACGTCTCTATAATCTCATCATACACTGTAAGAAAGCTGGAATGTTTCCAAGCAACAGGTAGCACTGGTTTCTTCATTTATATCTGTTTACATTTTACAAGGACAGAAATCAGCTCCACCCCTTGCAAGAGAACTGCTCAGTCAGTTCTCTTGCAAGTAATAGAATAGAACTGAAATATTATTTCTCAATCAATCATTTTATTACTCATATTTTGCTCATTGCCGGCTTTAGTAAGATTTTAACCGATATAAAACAACAGCAATTTGAATTTTCAAAATTATTCCTAATAAGTACCTTCTTATACTAGCTAGCTAGTTACAACCATTACATAACTTAGACACTACACATAAACTCCTGTTTTTGCAGTAAAGAAAATCATTTTAAGCTTTGAAGTTAGCAGAGCTTCCCAAAGTTTAGCGAAGGATACGTATTAGAAGGTCGAGCTAGGAGTGTGCACACATAGTGCACATAATGCATATAGTGGCATTACTCACCATGCATGCTGCTGTAAGGAGCTACACTGAGAAACACATTCATTCATTCATTCATTGTCTACCGCTTATCAGATCTATACTCAGGTCACGGGGAGCCTGTGCCCATCTCAGGCGTCATTGGGCATCAAGGCAGGATACACCCTGGACAGAGTGCCAATCCATCGCAGGGCACACACACACACACACACACACACACACACACACACACACACAACACACACACTCTCATTCACTCTCATCCCCCCCCCCCCAAAAAAAAAAACACAGATGCTGTGAAATCTCCAGTAGTTTGCTGGAAACTTTTCATCTGATGACATGCTTTTAAACTTTGTGTTGCATCAATGCTAATATCTCAATCATGGTTTTGGACATGCTAGTTGATTTTAATCCAAATTACTAATGCAAGGGTGGAAATTTTATTTAGCTAAATTGCTTCATTTTAGTTTTTACCAGTAAAATAAACCCTGGTTGGTTAGGAGGAAGTGAAAAGCTTGTCCAGTCTATCTTTGCATCACAGGTAACAAAACGGTCAAAATATTACTTCTAAAACATTTTTTGTATGTTGTTTTTTTTTTTTTTTACACTACAATATATTACAATTCTAAGGATTAGCTGACTGATTCCATATCCCTTAAAGTGGCTATAAAGTTCCTCTTACGCTGAGACCATGGCGTGCAGCTCCAGCTGAAACAGCCTGAGAATGAAAGCTTGCAGGTTGCCATGGAAATGGAGAAGCTCTTTAGAGGCAGGGCTAGGCAGTGAGTGACAGGTTGCTGTGCTCCCCAAGCAGAACCTTAAAAAATAAGTCATGAAGAAGCAAACAGTCATGATGAAGCACGGAGAAGACAATAAACTCCTTCAGAGGTCTGTTTACTTACCTTTCAGTTACGATAAGTGCTAATAATGACAATTCGAATTAATAAACATAAAATAAAGAAATAATTAATGATGCTGTCAGAATATGCAATTAAAGAGACAGTTAAATCATATAAATGGAGTACTCATATTCAATGCGCCAGAGTCAATAACAATTAAAACGTAATTAAAAGTGCAGCCCCGCTGTTACCCAACATCCACCCTGATGGTAATGCTAATGTATCTGACGTTAGATTTTGTTGGATTCTGTACCTCACGGACGTCTGCAGGAATGGCCACATTCCCGACTCACACTGCGGACACTGCAGGATCTTCAGGAAGTACTTGGTTCTTTTAGGATCGCTCCATGTCAGGTTATTGCACAGTATGTCGTTCAGAACAATGCTGAACATGCCGAGAAAGTAGGGCTCTGCTTCACCCTGAGGGGAAACGTGTTTGTTCATGCACTGTGCTAGGAGTCGATGAGTTTTTACAGATATTGAACTGAACACTATATAAAACTAGGAATACTTTACATGCATGGAGACTGTGACAGAAAACATTGCACATGAGATAAGCCTAAACAACACACTGAAGTCACCCAGGACAAAACTGATTAGCTTCATGACTGGTTAGCTGTAAAGTGGGCATCCACTTTAATAGGAACACCTGGACACGTGACTTTTTTCCTGTGCCTGTAATAGCCTCAGATTCTGTTCTTGCCTGATAGGAGTGGAACCTGATGTGATCTTCTGCGGTTGCAGCTTATTCACATCGAGGTTTGATGTTCTGCTCACCGCAGTTATAAAGAGTGATTATATGATTTACTAAATTCTTCCTGGCAGCTCAAACCAGCTTGACATCATACTTTCCATTGACCTCCCACATCAACAATGTTTTTCCACCCACAGAACTGTTTCTTGCTCTTGCTTTTTTTGCTTTTCACACCATTCTGTGTAAAGTCTAGAGTGTGGTGTGTGAAAATCCCAGGAAATCAGCAGTTTCTGAAATACTCCACCCAGCTTATCTGGTATCAACAACCATGCCACAGTTTAAGAGACAGAGATCACATTTTTTTCTTCATTCTGATGTTTGATATGCACATTAACTGAAGCTCTTGACTTATCTGCATGATGTTATGCTTTGAGCTGCTGCCACATGATTGGCTGATTAGATAACTGCAAAAATGAGCAGATGTTCCTAATGAAGTGGATGTAATAGTGATATTCTCTCTCTCCATCATCCTTTCCCTTTTTCAAAAACCTAGAGAGACTTATGCTAAGTGATGGAAAGTAGAACATGAGACTTCAGACATTTGAATGTGGAGTATTTGTCTATGCAAATATTACGCAGGTGACAGAACAAGAACCTTAAAAGTCTTAAGATGCCAAGAGTTTTATGAGATGCAAAGATTCGAAGTGAAATGAAATCAAATAATGATCTTACAGATCATCACTATCTACCATATTGTTTATGGTCACCTGAGAGACTTTCATTTAATTTCTATGTTGCATCCTGGTTGTGTGTACGTACATGAAGTGCGTACTGCATGAACACGTGGAGCACCGACTCTGGAGGAAGCACGCCGGGTTTCAGACAACCCTGCACCTCTTCCAGGGCCTGGGCGAAGAGGCTGCACTCCACCAGGCTCTGAACAATACTGAAATCCACTGTGACCTGCACAGAACAACAGAGAGAGAGAGAGAAAGAGACAGGCAGGAAATGAGAGGGGATGGAGAACAGCAGGGTCAGCACGACTCTGTCAGTCACACGGGTTAAAGCAGAGCAGTAAAGCCCAGAGTGACCAGGAAGCAGGGAATAAGGACACCAGTGTTTCTGTAATGGACATGCCAATCACAAAGCCACCAATCAAGGCACCTTGTTTAAAATCAGGTGACTTGGATATAATGTATCCGTCGCAAAAAAAGGAAGTGACTAATAGTGCTACAAGTGACACAAAGGAAATTGAATGACCTGAGCCACTCGATGAGCCAAATGTTCATTTTGCCTCACAGTGAGACTCGCAGATGTTGGGCGAATTAATATGATTCTGGGAAATTTATTCACCTTTGCTCTTTCGGTTGGAAAGACAGCAGTGTAGCAGGTATAAAACCCAGGCACTTTCAGCAGCTTTCTTTTCTGCACCTGTAACGAGAGGTGATCGTAAGGTCATGTATTAATGGCAGAATTCTCATTAGCTTTTGTGCTTTATGTTCACGTTGAGAATGGCTGTAATTAGATGTAAGTATTATTAAACTACTTAAAAGGATGTCTGGATCAGTAAAAATCTGCCTTCACCTCCATTCTGGTGATGTAGTCTTTAAGCGTATCTTCCAGCTTGAAGAGAAAGGAATTATCAGTAATGTCCATTGGTTCATCCTCCACTGTTACAGGGGCGCACTCCATGACCTCCGGGCGAACACAACTCGCCTGCTGGCTCACTTTGTTCAGATTAATGGACCAGTTCAAATCGGAGCACACCGCCTGGAACAGAACAAGAACACACAGCTTACAAACAGGTCATCACATCTGGGGCTGATGCAACACCGCTTCAAACCACTGATATTGTATTTATGAATGAACAAACTGCCTATTCGTGTCATTCTAAATGTGTGTACACAGCTTTATTTATTAATAGCAGCAATTTTATGTGAGGAATAAAACATCACATGACGTGCAGCAGTTTATTCCTCTTATTGTACCACAGCAATCTGCCAATATGTTGAAACTGGAAAATCATTCAACACTCGGGTGATGATGGTTTCTACCTCACACCATTCCATCACTGATTATTTCCTTAAGACTCCACAGCAATTAGCCAAACAATTACACATTACTATTATTATTATCATCACTATTATTATTATTAGTGGTGGTGGTGTTATTGTTGGTGCTGTTGTTATTATTATTTTTATATCTCATTTATGTTTTTGAATACTTTTTGTACCTATATTTGTATATATAGATTATTTAATTTATTTTCCATTCATATTTATTTTTCTTGTTATCTGAAGCAGTCTCTGGCAAAATAATTTCCTTCAGGATTAATAAAGTTCTATCTTATCTTATCTTCTTCTTATTATTAGTGGTGGTGGTGTTTTTAATGTCAGAGCTTCATAACCTCTGACCAATCAGATTTGAGACTTATGAAAAGCATAATTTACCCCAAAGAGATGTTTTGCAATGTAGCTGATGTTGAAATAAGGCGCAGCAAGTTTCCGAGAGGTTTTGGATCCATCTTTGGTTAAAACGTGTGTAATAGTTTGTGTGGCCGATTTATCAGTGCAGAGCTCAGCCTTCCCTGCTTTTAGTATTCTGTGGAGAGAAAGAGGGAGGGAGAGAGGGGGAAAGGGGGAGAGAGAGAGAAATAGGGAGAACACAGCTCAACTCATTCTGATGCTGTTTTCTTTTACATTGTACAAACACATTTACTTTCAGTTCTTTCAGGTCCTCGCCTTTCAAACATGGCTCTTCTAACATGGTCTTCAATCTCGAGATAAACAACCCAATCCTATTAAGCAAAGGGGAAAAAAAAAAGACGTGACATTTTAAGACTTTACTTTAAATAATTGTACTTCTCATCCGGTTGGTAAATTATGCAACGCTGCAGTCCTGACCTGAAAAGCTCCAGACGTGATGCCTCGGGCAACTTTCTCCCTCCATTTCTGAAGAGGGTTTGCAGTCACAGGGGCCTCAATGTGAGCTGTGAGGTTTAACTCGTATGAGGCTTCAGGTAGCCATGCCTTGTGCTTTACACTGTCCAGAACAAACTGAGGAGTCACTATCCATTTCCCTAAAACACAGAGCATGAACAGGTTAGTGAATTTCTATAGAGAAGCAGGATTAATGGAACACTCCAGCATTTTAAAACTATCTGTCGCCATCGGCTAGAATTTCATTGCAAGATGTTTTATTGCATTGAGAAAAGAACTGAAAACATGTTTACTTCAAGCTTTTGAACATATGACTGTATAAAAGGAATTACTACAAAGTTTACACAGGTTTCTATGAATGTACTCACTCTAATTTAATATAGTAAACACCTTCACAAAGACGTCCACACTGATCACTCCACATGAACGACAATGAAAAGCAGCTTGTGTTCTTGTGGATATGGTGATGGTTTCTATGTAGGATAGTAGCTTAGTGGTTAAGGTGTTGGATTACTGATCAGAAGGTTGTGAGTTTGAATCCCCGGTCTACCAAGCTGCCACTAATGGGCCCTTGAGCAAAACCCTTAACCCTCAATTGCTCAGTTGTATAAAATGATAGAAAATGTCAGTCTCTCTGGATAAGGTCAAATGCCAGAGATGTATGTGTACATTTTTATTTAACATTACTGGAAAGTCTCCAGTGTCAGGGCTGCAACTTTCAGTTCTCCAACATTGGAAAGTCTTCAGGAGTCAAGGGTCAGGACAAGAGAGTACGAAGAGAAGCTGAGAAGAGATAAGCTGTTTAAACATCCATACATTTTCTGAAACCCAGTCCACCTGGGGCACAAGGCCAGGGACAACCAGATCACACCAGATCCACAATCGCACTCATTCTCACACTATGGACAATTTAGTGATACCAATCAGACTACAATGCATGTCTTTGGATGGGGAAGGAAACTGTGGTGCCTGGAGGAAACCCCTGAAGCACAGGGGGAAGGTGGAAACTCCACACTCACAGGGTGGAGACCCCCAATCCTGGAGGTGCAAGGCAAGGCTTGCTAACCACTAAGCCACCATGCCCACTGCATAAAACGCTGACTGCTGGAATAAAACCAAGTGCCCTTGTATTTGGGGTGAACAGGTTCCAGTTCTTTTCTCAGTACCAGGAAGTGTGTAGGAATTTGTGTTCATAGTAAGTGCAACCATATTGACAGCAGTGAGAGAAGAGGAGATTTGTTTATAAATACCTGAATACTCCTTTAATACTAGGACCCTGGCTTGGTATCATTCTACCAAATCTATGCAAACATTTTTCAACACCATTATTAATAAGCTTATATTCACCACAATACACATCACTAACCTGCAGCGCATGCTGAAAGGAACTTCTCGCTCGCTGTTGGCTTAGTGGTGATGAGATGCGTCATCGCCTCTTTATAAACCTGCAACACAAGGGATTTAACTTTAAGAACTAGAAAAGTATACAACTAACAGCCTCACACTATAGGAGCTTAAGTTTTCCAAGAAAAAAAAACAAACAGGCATTGCAAAGTTATGAGCATCTTCACGTGTAGAAAGAAATGTTGCTCGATATATTATTATTCTAAATAATTACAGCTGTTGACCATTTCACACTAACACTGGGTTTGAACATTATTAACATAGAAAAACCCCTTTTCCCAAATATCCAGACACACTCATGAGCAATCTGCACTCTGAAAGAGGACGTTCATTTGAATTGTATATGGATGGACATGTGCTTTATTGCTAAACTACTTAAACAGCAGGCCCTGGTGGATATTATGAACTGTTTTGTAGTGGTTTGGAGCCTGTAGCACGTCCATAAGCTGGTGTTGTGTGGATTATATTTGGCAGGGCTGGATAGAATGAAATGCTTATTTAATGTGAATATAAGTCTCTATTTGCAAATGGTGTGTAGCTTTATTTCACTGTCTGTGAATCGACTCGTAGGCTGTTTATGTTAACTAGTAGCCTATTTATTTCCTTAGTAAACAAGTGCTAACTGCAAACACTTACTCTTAAGGGTAAACTCAAACATTAAGTGAAATTGAACGAGTGTTTGCATGAGCCATTCAGCATACAATAAAACAAAGACGGCGCATTAGAATATGACAATCAAACAAGATTTGTAGAAAGCAAGATTTCACAGGTGTGACTCATGAGGGTGTTTCTAAAGCACAGGGATTGTCCTATTATGCTGCTGTGTTTTCAGTCACACACAACAGCTCTCTGTAGCCCTAGATTTTTAGTTTCTGGATCCTGCATTCTCCACTACCTGATATGATCACCACAATCACTGCAGTGATTTCTTTAGTTTGGCTCGAGTCAGAATGGTAAAGCTGTGGAATCCCAGAGTCTGGCATTTCGAACAGGTTTTCACAGCTCATGTTCTACACATTCATTCATTCATTCATTGTCTACCGCTTATCCGATCTATTCTCGGGTCACGGGGAGCCTGTGCCTATCTCAGGCGTCATTGGGCATCAAGGCAGGATACACCCTGGACGGAGTGCCAACCCATCGCAGGGCACACACACACTCTCATTCACTGACGCAATCACACACTAAGAACAATTTAGAGATGCCAATCAACCTACAATGCATGTCTTTGGACTGGGGGAGGAAACCGGAGTACCCGGAGGAAACCCCCGAGGCACAGGGAGAACATGCAAACTCCACACACACGGCAGAGTCGGGAATCGAACCCCCAATCCTGGAGGTGTGAGGCAAACGTGCTAACCACCAAGCCACCAAGTTCTACACATCTTCCAGGTTATTTGTATAAGTAAGGGATCGACTATTCCACCTTGTTCGAGAGTGTGTGTAACTCATTTGGATTGGATCCCTAGGATGTGGTAGCTTAGAGGTTAAGGAGTTGGACTACTGGTCAAAAGGTTGAGTTTGAATCCCAGGTCCACCAAGCTGCCACTGCTGGGCCCCTGAGCAAGGCCCTTAACCATCAATTGCTCAATTAAAAAGAAACTGAGATTTAAAGAAATTGTAAATTGCTGTGGATAAGAGTGTCTGCCATATGCCGTAAATGTAAATGTCATTTCTTTGTAAACACCTACAGATCCTCCTATGTAGTGACCCTGGAGCTGCCTGATGGCCTGCAGCAGCTCTGCTTTCTGCTGGAGATCCTTCTGACCAGACATCTGAAACACATACTCATGTCCCAACATCCTTTGCAACTGAAACTGACAAAAAAAAACACTCATCAATTATTTTCACTTTCAAGGAAAAGAAAGTACAGATTTAAGTGAAACTAACTTAATGAAACCTGAAAGCAATTTCTGAAAACGTAAAGGTAATAGAAAGTCCTTTGTGCGGTCTCTATGTTTACCTGCTTCTTTTTTTGTGAAAACGGAACACAACTGACACGGAAAAATAATAAACCCGGACAGTGGGAACTGCCGCAGAAACAGAACTAATCTGTGTCAGTCACACGCCGCGCCACAGCTCCTGCCATATCCAGAGAGTTTCGTACATGTATCTACTACAACTCATACTCCTAATCTTTATTTCACACAAACGTCAACTTCAATAGTTATGTTAATGTTTAGAATAAGTAAAAACATGTTAAGCGTTTCAAAATACTAGTGCCAATAGGTGTTTGTATCTATGTGAAAACACCCGCGATACGGACCGCCTTATCGTACGATTCAGAGGTAGGTAGGACATTTTATAACTACAAAAAATACATTCACAACCTCCTCTAAAAAACTATTACTATTTTTAAAAAACATAAAATATGTACTCAAATTGAAAGAACAATCGACACCGTGGATAAAGTATTTCCCGAGCACGTATAAGGAACATGTTACACACAAGGCTCCCCTACATTTTTCGTGATTTGGATTGTTCCACAAGGCGGAAGTTTAGGTAGGTGTAATTCCAAATCGCGTCAAAGAGCCTATTTAAGTCGACTACTAAGGGTGTAAAACATTAGCTTATGAACACTATGTAGTACACTTTGAGTTTTATAGAGAGAATTTTGGGTTGAGTTAGCGTTACTTCCTGCTGGTTGTCAGAGACGCTTTTAAAAAGCGATGTCACGCTGTTTATAAATAAGAGGCGCTGCAGAGAGCGTGTTTGATTTAGTTTGTTGTTTGTTGACGTTGTTTCCGTGTAGCAGAGAATTTGTTTTTATCTCACCGTTACAAATTGAAGTCGTATTCGCGTGATTTGCTTGGTGTGCGCTAATTTAGCACGTAAAGCCGTGTAATGTTTTTCAGAGCCACTAAAACTTGCTCAACGTTTCCCCAGAACTTAGACATCTAATGTACCGTTACATGGAGGAGTCCCGCGTTTCCCTTTAAACTGTGAGTCCACGACTCTCACTCAAATTATTAAGACAAGCTGTATTCCAGTATGACCAGTATGGCACAAGCATCCTGACCCACTAGCTTGGACATATTCACCACCTAGACTGTGAAATGAAAATAAACCCTGAGGATAAGGATTGTAAACCTCTTGGATTAACTATTCTACCACTCTATTCTATAAGGTAGGCCTTTATAGTAATAATGCTTAAAGTGTGTTTAAGGTAAGAGACTAAAGATATAGAAACAACTATTTTGGTCATGTCTGATCAAGTGCATAAGCTTTAAGCTCCGCCCATTTGGCACAGTGATGTCATATCGTAATCTTGAAAGAAAACTTGTATGCTATAACTCTTTGCAAGTTAAGAAGTCTTGTGTGGTTTACTGTCCATGCTCCTACCAGCCATGCTCATTTGACCTCACATGCTTTTGTGGCAGAATTTGGCAGAACTCTGAATTCTGTTGTTGTTTATTTGTTTTTCTTAGACTGAAGTCTGAAATTAAAAGTTATTACCTGTAGTTAAATGCAGCATAACATGCCAGTAGTTGGTTTGGCTGCAGTAAATTGCTCTTAGGTGTGTGTGTGTGTGTGTGTGTGTGTGTGTGTGTTTCCTTCTTGGATGCATTTCCACCTTACACTCAATATTCTTGGAATTGGCTCTGCATCCACCGCAAGACTGACTAGCATAACACAGTTACAGAACATGAACAAACAAATGAATAAATGAACAAATTAATGAACCAATGAATGAATGAATGAAGGAAGGAAGGAACGATCGAATGAAAGGAACAAATGAATGAATGATCAAATGAACAAATTAACAAACAAATGGTCACAGTAGCAAAACCTCACGAAGTCATCATAAACAGAGCTCTCTGAGTTTGGCTATCAGGAAAGACACTGCACTTAAACTCTTGATTGAAGTCAAATTGAATTTGACATGAGTTGAGTTGTCTTTATTTTGTCACATATACATTACTGCACAGTGAAATTCTTTCATTGAATATCCTATCCTTGGGGGTTGAGGTCAGAACGCAGGGTCAGCCATGATATGCAGCCCCTCTAGAGCAAGGTGGGCTGGGGGCCTTGCTCAAGGGCCCATGGGTGGCAGCTTGGCTGTGCTGAGGCTTGAACTCCGATCTTCCGGTCAATGACCCAGTGCCTTTCTCATTCAGTTTACTTCCATATTTTCTCCTCTAAGCATATAAAATAACATATTTTGCACGTGAACGCTGCTCATGCCTCTGAGAATTTGCATCACCTCTCTAGCAGAGAGAAAATGCTTTCTGTGGGGATACTGGATCAGTATCACCTGTAGGCAGATTGCAGCGTGTTTAGTAATGGGATTGAGATCTGTCTAATGATTTTTTTCTTTTGAAACATTGTGGCTGGTTAATGCTTGTATAATGGCTGCTTGATCTGGTAGAGAGTTTAGTTTTCTGGTTTAACAAGCAGAAACACCATCATTTTAACTTCAAATACTTTTTCAGATGTATTCTGGGGGGAAAAAGTTCCAAGAAACCACTTTTTAGGGCTTTTCACATGTTCTTACTTGCATTCCGGTGTCAAAAGTGTACAATGTGAAATGATGTGGTGTTAAAATGTTACAGCAGGATGCTTAGCAACAGAAAACCAATCAGAAACTGAACCCTGTGCTTCATATCACTGCTTTGTACGGTCACAGGAACTCCGTTAATGTTTTGTAAACAGCAGTTAAAAAGATTATGATTCATTTTCCCTTTCTATTCTTCTGTCTTTTTTTTTTCTTTGTCTTTTTTTCTTGCCTTGTGCATCTCAAGAGGCTTAAAACAACTGAGATGGATTTACTTGGCGACATTTTTTTCCTCACTGATGAAAGTGCAAGACAAGCCGTTATTTAAAATGATTATGCGTTGTATTTATCCAGTCATGGATGTTGATGGTGCAGATATGCAAATCAGAACAAGCCAGGGTTTAGGAAGGTACAGTGTGACACAGAGTACAAACAGCTAGGGGAAATGATTAACTCTGGGTAAAGTATGAGTGGTGTGAAAGAGTCAGATAAGATAACCCTGGATTGTGTTGACCCGGAGTTTACACTGACCCAGGGGATCTTTTTCACGCGTGAAAAGCCTTAATGTGTATGCGATTTAGTTATACAAATGCAAGTAAAAAAAAGAAGAAGAATATGCCAAATTAGAATAAAAGGGTCTAACTGAGTAAGTCTTTATCTTTTCACCTGGTCAGTTTTAACTGAACATGTCATCAGGGCTTTTAAACTGCCAGTGCACTCACTCAGCTGCTAAATATTTTACACCTCCTCCAGCTTGTGACTTTGGGGTAGAGGGATGCTAGTTCCTCGTTAAGCGCTTAGAGAATCCATCGGGCCCCATGTCTCTCTGCTCACATCCGACACACACACACACACACACACACACACACACACACACACACACACACACACACACACACACACACACAGACAGAGAGCTACAACTCAGGTTCTCTCTCTCTCTCTCTCTCTCTCTCTCTCTCTCTTTCTCTCTTTCTCTCTCCTGTGGCAGCTCTCGGAGCGACTCTGGGACTTCACAACGTCTGAGTTGGAAATAGCTAACAAGACAAAGAAGATGGAGGGAGCATCTGCCTAATTAGGCCCTGTGTGGTGACAGGCTGAACCTGACACTTTTCCCACAACTCTCATGTGGATCACACAGCGTCGATGATGCGCGTCCCGTCGTAACACACAGGCACGCGCTCAGTCCCAGTGTAATTACACTGTAGTTCCTAATGCTGGGCCACGAAACCCTTCCGAGATCCTGAAGCCGCTCTGTCTTCCCAGCAGACGCGCAAAGACGAGCTCGAGGCTGGGATGGAGTTTGGAAAATAATAAAGCAGCAAGCTTAACTGCCGAATCTGTCAAGTGAGGGAAATAATATTTGTCCAGCTGGGCAGCCTCTCTCTTTGTGCAAGCTAAATTAATGTTGAGATTTCTGTCTGTGTGTAGAGAAAAAGAGTGAAGTGTCAGGGATGTAGCACGGGCTGTTTGGAGTTTGACAGGGATTATTAAAATCAGCCCAGATGAAGGGGAAAGCAGTGGCAGCAAAGCCAAATTGACACTGACACTCTCTATTATACTCACTTGGCTTGTGATGATGCCCTTGATACTATCTCTCCCCCCATCTCTCCCTCTCTCTGTCTCTCTCTCTCTCTCTCTCTCTCTGTCTCTCTCTCTCTCTCTCTCTCTCTCTCTCTCTCTCTCCCTCTCTCTCCCTCCAAACACTTTGCTTTGCATAGTGGAGCATGTAGAGCTGATGGATTGTTTATTTATAGTAGGCACGAGCACCAGCTTGCTGTGGGTCAATTCTCCTCTGTCTTCTCTGTGCGTTTGTTAGCGTGGACCTCAGCTGGAAATTGAAGTGCACTCGTTCCCGACCGAGAGAGATTGAGAACTGTGGCTTGAGCCGTCTTCAAACAGTTGATAACAAGCAGGTGAGACTGATTTACGGCGGCTGTGTCTCGGCAGAGGAGAATCAGATCACGGCATCGCACGATCCATTGTGCAGATCCGAGGACATGTTCAATCAGCATTCAGAGTACTGTACATAAGCAGCCGTGAATTACAGCGAATAGCGTTTCTTCTGACAATGGGCTAAGTCAGTGACATTGTTGCAGTAGATGTAGAATTCGTAGATATAGGAACACGGTGAATGCACTGAGAAGTGCAGCTATTCACAGGTATAAGTGCACTTTTTCTCCCTGAATGTAAACACAAAGGTTTTCAAAAGCAAATCATGATTAACGTCTACTACTTTTTAAAGATGCAGAAATGTACTTTTTTGATGAGATTGAATTAAAAAGGATCTCTGAATCCTTTTGTGTGTGTGTGTGTGTGTGTGTGGAGTTTGCATGTTCTCCCTGTGCTTCAGGGGTTTCCTCCAGGTCTTCTGGTTTCCTCTCCAGTCCACAGACGTGTTCTAGGCTGACTCTCTGAATATGTGATTGTGCATGAATCTTGTCAGCCCCGTTCAATGTGTCCCCTTCCTCATGCCCCAAGCCCCTTTACTATATCCTCCAGGCTCCATGTGACCCTGTGTAGGATAAGCGATATAGAAAATGGATGGATGAACAGAATGGATGAGAAGAAGCTTTACTGTTACTACCTTGAAGTTATGTCACAAAGTATTTAATTTCTTTTACACCACAGTGATTTGCCAGTGTTCACAATTTACTGATTTATTAACAGAGCACACATCATTCTTGTTATCCGATTTAGGTTATGTTTAATGGCGTCCGCAAAACATGCTAGTTTCTGTTACGACTTGTTATAGCAGGTATAAACATCTTCTCTCTCTACAAATAGCCGTTCATCCTGAGGACCTTCCTGTATCTGAAAACATAATGTTATAGTCTTCATTCTGACCAGCAGTAAGCTTTGACACTGGAGACTCCTTCCAAATATTTCACTATCAACAATCACACTTTTTTTTAACTCCCCATATCTATGTGTGTTCACAGGAGTATGGCAATAAGCACAGTAATATATGCTTGTGATTTGCCTTTCTTAAAAAAACATGGACATTCACAGCAGTTAAAATGTCCGTCCGAAGTACAAAGACATCTCTTCCACTGCCAAACTTTCAAGAAGAATATTTCCCTTTATCCTACACTGGACCTTCCCCCTAGGGCATGTGTACGCTTTGTGGAGATTCTTTCTTTGAAAAGGGATGCTTTTATGTGTTTGAGACAGAATATTTTTCTTTCCTTCTTTCCACAGGCAGAGGAATGGAGCGGCAGGGTGACTCTCCGCATGACCATGCTTTCGTGGAGCTGCCTGTGCCGAGCATGCTGAGTGTGTCGGGTGATGCGGACCTTCAGGTCCTGATCCGTGAAACAGAGGAGAAGCTGAAACTCAACTCCTGCAGGTCAGCGGCCCGGGCAGTCACGTGTCCGCTTCAATCTTTCTGTTTGCTTAAAAGCAAACTTGAACTTTCTCTTTTAGTTCAGTGGCCTCAGGGTCTGGCTCTCCTTCCTTCACCTTGAGGTCCAATGCGTGACACGGCACACAGGTTCAAGTTGTCTTGTTCAATCCATACACACACACACACACACACACACACACACACACACGCACACACACACTCTGGAACATAAAGTTCCTGTCCTTGAGCAAGACTTCAGAAAACAAATAATCACATGGAACCTCTCAACATAGTATTAGAATATTGATTTGAACTTAAACATCTTCGCTCAGAGTTTTCACGTTGCACAACCTGCACCGAATCTCTGCTTTTGTTTCATTTGATTTTGTACTGTTTTACATGTGTTTGCTCAATGCACAGCCCAAGGGCTCTCTGTCTATCTCTCTCTCTCTCTCTCTCTCTCTCTCTCTCTCTCTCTCTCTCTCTCTCTTTTCCACACAAACACACAGAACACCACGAGTCTCTGCTGTGTATCTTCAATGTGCTTTTCTGTGTTTGAAAGAACCCTCTTATTGCTTTATTGCTTTTTTAATGTAAACTCCAGTCTACATTTGTTGTAACGTGTTGCACCTGTTCTCATCCTAGAATACCTAAAATACTATTAACGTTGAGACTAGATGATTAATTGAGACTTGATGAAAAGCACGCCACTTCACCTGAAATCAATAAACTCAAACACATGCTTTGAATGTACTCCTGGATCTGTGCCTCCTCCTCTCTCTCTCTCTCTCTCTCTCTCTCTCTCTCTCTCTCTCTCTCTCTCTCTCTCTCTCTCTCTCTCTCTTTTCCCCATGCTCTGATAAAGAGGTCTCTCTATTAGACATGGATGCTTTGTTTTGAGTGAAGGACATACTGAAGAGAGCCTCCTAAATAAAGGATGTTTTTATTCTCTGGCTTTTCATGCATCATGCACGAGTTGAATCTCATGTTCTGAGATAACTTTTGGAGGACACAGCTCTTTTGACCAGACGGGGCACACACACTTTTTTTATTTTATTTTCAACTTCCTTTGCTCTCTTGCACTCTGCGTCTCCTACCCTCGAGTCACGATAGCAGGCCTCTCCAATCTGGAAAAATTTGTCTGAGCCTCTTTTTTAATCCTTTATGCAGCTTGGAGGATGTAGACTCTGTTTCAGACAGTGTTGTTCCTGAACAAAGCTTCCTCCTTACTACTACTCCATTACCACCAACATCTCATCTCGCTTTGTATGGTCTGCACCTTGTGCTCCAAACGGACAAGCAATAATCAAAGATTCTACATCCTGAAACGAAAACCCTTGGCTGGGTAATTTAAGGACTATTACCCAAGACCGGGCAGTTTCTCAGCTTCTTGCTGCATTAAACGGTTATTTTGTGTTCTTGGGGTGAGAACTGAGACCTGACAAGACAAGACAAGACCAAGATAATTAAGAAGCATAGAAAAGAAAGAAGACAGAAGGCAGAGAGTGAGAGAGAGAGAGAAAGAGAGGGAGAGAGAGAGAGAGAAACCAGTTGCAGTGACACAAATCCATTAGTTTGGACATGACAACAGCATCTCCATGACCTCCACCAGGGTGGACCTCCCATGTGGCCACCTAATTCAATAAACAGCACCGGTACATCATGGAAGAAAGAAAGCAAAGAGAGTAAAGAAGAAGATGTGAACATGCCTCCCACTTTCATGCCGAGCTCCAGCCTATTTATGGGTCACCCTAGCTGGCCCGCTCTAGGATGTTCGAGATTTGCGCCATAATTGAAGGAGATTAAGATAGGCCGCTGAACAGCCCTAGCTCTCTCAAATTGAAACGCTGTTATCCATTAGGTTTCATCAACTCGGACGCCAAGTGAAGCCACCGGCAACGAGAGGAGCCGTAATGAAGTGTCAGCCAACGAGGCCAGGCGCCATGTTACACCCGCTCTGGAAACGACTTCCAATAGATACCTGCAGCACCGTGACATCTCTCACAATCTCGTAGAAGTGTGTGTGTGTGTGTGTGTGTGTGTGTGTGTGTGCATGGACATGGTGTTTTATCCTGACAAATAAGCCATGGTGCCTGGCGCTGGACGATACTAAGTACGCCAGATCTGGAGTGAATAGGATCCGCTTACACGTTTCTGCTTGACTCTGCGGAGAAAGAAGGGCTCTTTGATAGCACTCAGATAGGCTATTTGTTTCCTGGCCACATGGCTAGGTGCTCACTGAAGCTGGGGCTTATTTGAAAGGGATCTCTTCCTTTCCCTCACTCCTTCCTCCTCCCCACCTCCTCTTTTGCTCTGCCTCCTGGAGCGCGACAGGCCCGAGGCCCACCCACACTAAATTAATTTTGACAAGGAACTTAAGATAATGTCAAAGCGCTGACTAATCAGCGGATTGGGTTTCTGTAAGGCAGGGAGCTGTGAAACACGCCATCATGGCTAATGAAAGACTGCCATTGCTTTTCTCTCTCTCTCTCTCTCTCTCTCTCTCTCTCTCTCTCTCTCTCTCTTTTTTTCTCTCTCTCTCTTTCTCTCTCTCTCTCTCTCTCTCTCTCTCTCTCTCTCTCTCTCTCTCTCTCTCTCTTTCCTCCTTACCTGCTAGTCATGTCTGCTCCGCTCGGAGACGAAAAACCATTACAGTCTCAGGGAGCATGATTGACATGTGGACAGAGAAAAAAAAAGAGCATAAGACAGGGCTTAGAAGAAATGCCTCTCCTCATCCTTTTTCCTTTAGCTCTAGACTTCTCCTCGACTTCCTCTGCTTTTGTCAGCTCCTGTTTCTGAATCTGGCTCCATCAAGTATTTTATTACATGTGTCTGTAAAGGTATTGTCCGACTCCCTTGTTTGCTTGTTTTTCTGAGCCTCTTTCTCTCGCTCTCTCTGACTAAAAAAGCCATAGCGTTAATCCTGTAGGGCAGTTGATTGATCTGGGGGTTTGTTAGCTTTCCTCTGTAGTGGAGGTCACACACACGGGTGACATGGAACCTCGGGCTTCCTGCACACACTTAATCAAACTGGAAATCCGACTATAGTGTGTCTTATAGAAAAGCAGAGAAAGTGGAGTAATTCTTGAGTGTTTTCCATTCAGGTGTTTTATTCCAGTAAAAATACTTTTTTTTTTTATGATGTGCAGATGGAAAATAAAAGCAAACAAAACGGAAATGTATCAAATTATTAAATAAATTTTATTGACTGAAAAATGGAGCCTTAACACAAATTTAATGTAACGTGAGAGAGTCTATGAAGCCTTTTTGAAATGATTTTTTATTATTATTAGTTATCTATTAATGTTTGAAATGTATTTATTACTGGATGGGATCGAAATTTTAGCCATAGAATATTTTTTAGCCAAAGAAATGACATCATTTGGTCCATGGATCTGGACAGCAGGACATCCTAATAACATGTAATACTTCTGTGTAATTCTTAAACCTGATTGTTCACAAGGTGTGTGTCATTTTTTATAAACGCACGGCTCGGACGGGAGCTGCATCTCTAACATGATAGATAGATTTGATATTAATGCACTCATTCTCATACATTGTGTTTCCATAGTAACAGCTCATACACAGAGACTTCTATAGTGGATGTTTCACATAATGTAAGACTACAATATGGATTTTTTTAAAGTGTTGTTTAACAATAAAACACGTCTGATCATTTGTGTGCTGATGTTTGTTGCTATGAAACGTTTATTTAACATTTATGGAAGGAGTCTCAAGGGGCAGTTGCAGAGCTTTGTAGCTTCCCAGAGCATGGGGAAGTCTTCAGGATGGAGGAGTTTATTACTACATTAATATAAACGATAACAGAAGCTAATCTGTCTCGTGAATGTTCCACATGGGGCCGTATCACACCACCCTGGTGTCTATAATTTTTGTACAGCGGCACAATCTGTCACATGTTATTCTTTACATATTTGAGTTGTATTTATTGAGTGATGTCCTGTTATAAGGTCAGACTCAAACTGTTTTTTTTCACTGCTTAATACTTGTTATATAAAAGTTTCCATTCAGCAATAAATATATTTAAATTATTCTATTTCATTATTAAGTATTATAAGCAGTTTAAATGTTTCACTCACAATTATGCAAAACATCATCATTTCTGAGTATGATGGTATTGTAAGTTATCTGATGTAATGTAATAAATAATTGCCCTGACATCGAAAACTATTATTAAACATTCTACTTAATGCGTTTAAATATATACATAGCTTTTGAGAAGTTTAAAAACCAACTTTATTCATTTTCACACCCTCTTATCAGTGCATAATGTCTATTACAGCATGTTTGAAGCTCATCTGTATTCATTGCTGCTTTCCTCTGTTATAACCTCTCCCAAACCCCATCAACTGCTTCTAATTGAGTCCTCCAGGTACCTGTGTAGTGTCACTATAGAGCTCTGCCCTCAGAGTGATGCCAACCCTCCTGGGTGCCCAGAACGAGCCGGGGCACTGAGTGTGTGCTGGCCCCGGGCCACCTGCGTCTCAGACTCAGAACTTGCTTACCCAGGCGTGTGTGTATGTGTGTGCGTTTGTGTGCATGTCTCAGACAGACAGCCATGGTGATGTTTGAGGATGTTTGCGGATGGGAGCTGGAGGTTTTATGGAGCAGTAGGGCTGGATGGTGGCACAGATGGATCCTCATTTCCACCCGGCTGTTAGAGTAAAAGTCCTCCGGTGGAACCAAGCACAAATCCTACTTTATGAGAAACAGTAAACTGACTTAGTGCATGTGTTGGGCTTTATGTTTTAGATAGACGACTCCGATTAAGTGATTAAGATTACTGAAGTTTAAATAAGAGTGTTGTCATATATTATTTTGCTAAGACCATAGTACTTTGTTTTAATCTAGCACTTATATTTAAGCACAAAATATATATTTTGGAATAAATGCCGTTCAGTAAATAGTATAAAAAGCAGTCTTATTATCAGGTGCAAAAAAAATAAAAAATGGGTTGGCTGTGTGTGCAAATTTGCAGGCAGCATCTTCAGTCGGTGAAACAGGCGGTTTATGTTGGCTGTTAGTTGGAGTGATTTTACAGCGAGCTTCAGGCCATCATTAAAGGCCAGAACAGGAAGAATCACTGTTCCAGCACAGTCTGTCCTCACCGTCATGTCCCGTCCTCATACATATTTCCTCTTTACAGCAAAACGAGTCACATTTTGCTGGGTTCCTGTTGGCACTTCTGCCTTAGAGCAAAATTAAAGTAGGAAACAGGCCCAGCGATGCAACACATGCACGTCGTTCCCTGAGTTTACTGTGGGTGCACACCGTTAAAATTAACAGCACTTTATGTTTGCTGTGTTTTCTTGCGAAATAAAAATGTGCCACTTTGAAATGGTATTTAATGTCTTGCCATTGCAAGGCATCTGGCCTTTTGTATCACTTAGTGTTTACAGCTGAGTGTTTATAGGCCTCAAGTCAGGTGGTGCTGGGAGGCTGTTCTCTCTCACAGACACATGATGCATTGTAATGGAGTCTACGTACGTGTGTGTGTGTGTGTGTGTGTGTGTGTGTGTGTGATGTGAGAGAGACAGACAGATTTGGAGAAAATGTCATGTCTAATTTATCATATACAGAGAAGACAGAAGTGCTTATGCATGGTTATGGTGAAGTTCTGCTTTGTGCTGGGATGATGAAAGAGACGTGCCATTTTATTGCTAGTCTGCATCAGACTACCACACACACACACACACACATCCCAGTGCAAATATATTGATGTCCATGTTCATTAGGGCTGATGTGTCTCGATCAGGGCTGTAGGTTGAACATCCGGGGGACGACATGCTAACCTTACGATTTAACTGTGTGTGTGTATGTGTGTGTGTATGTCTGTAGTATTGAGCAGAACCTGTGCGAACTGCAGACTAGGATCGGAGAGGCCTGTGCTGGCGAAAAGGTCCCCAGTCCTATAGAATGCCTAAAGTGGTTCAGTCAGAGTAATCTGAGATTGCTGAAACCCATCTCTACTGGTCATCAGGATCTTCTGGACTTCCTCAAAGCCTTGGTAAGGCATCATATACACTTTCTTTAAATCTACTGTACCATATAAAATGGCAATTAATAATATAAGCAGTTTGCTTAATGTTGCATTATTAGTCTAATGCACCTAAGGTCTGAAAAACCCTTTATTTAACAATATGTAATGCTACAGTTTAATGTCAATGAGTCAGCCGAGTCAATGAGTCAGCCAATCAGTCAGTGAGTCAATGAGTCAGTTAGTCAATGAGTCAATCACTCAGACAAGCAGGCGGTCAGTCAGTCAGTTGTTGAGTCAGTGAGTCAGTCAGGCATTGAGTCATATAATGAGTCAGTCAGTGAATCAGTAATTGAGCCAGTGAATCAGTCATGCAGGCAATCAGTCAGTCAGTGAGTCAGTCACTCAGTCAGTTATCAAAATCCCTAAGATACTAGCTGATTATAGGCTAGTTGCCGCCATCTTAGTTTTATTCCCACATGTCCCCCATTTCTTGTCTACCAAATGTTATAATTTCTTTAATAGCTACACTTTCTGAAGACGGAGGAGGCTTACACAGAGGCAGTTCTCCAGCTGCTGGTGAACATCTCCTCTCAGTGCGGGGTGGCCTTCCCCACCTCTGACTCTTTATCCGAAAAGAGTCAGACTTCCATGACACCCTTTTGCTCTGTACATGATGACATAGCTCTGGACATCCAAGAAACCTGGAATGACATCCGGCTCTTGTTGCGGCGCCACCTGCTGGACAGGTTATCCATGCACACCTCTGGAGTCCCTCATAGGGCTGTCCTTCTTGTGCAACAGCTCTGCTTCCTGTACACTGAAACAGAGGTTCTGGAGAAATATCAGGCTCTCCGGAGCAAAATGGTTCTGGGGCTTCTCAGAAAAAAACAGACATGCCATCCAGATGGCGAAAGCGGCTTTAAAAGAATGGCTGTGGACTTCCAGACTGTCTGTCCTGCTTTCTGTGCCATGCTGGGTGAGGACATTCACGCCCTGAATGGCATAGTTGAGCCACATTGCATTCTGAGATTTGTGAACCAGGCCTACCTGTGGACGCTGGCACAGGAGCTGGGCTTTCTTATGCAGAGGGAGGTGGAGGTGATGATGAAGGACAATAGCACACAAGGAGGGAAAGGGATGAGGAGCTCAAGCAAGAAGGCATCAGTAGGTCAGTGTGTTTTCTGCTTCTCTCTGTAAGTGTGATATTTGCTATATTATTTGTTAACGAGTGTAGTGAGAAACGTAGCATGAAAAGCGATGAGGTTCTTGTATTTAAGTTCTGTACAGTTTGAATATGTGTCGTTTTAAGGAGTCCTGACTTTAGCGAACCATTTTAGCACTCTTGTATCTTAGGGATGTAACACAATGCCATCTGTATCTGTATCTGTTTAGCTCCAAATATTTCTATCTGTATTCAGACTTAACCCCGATGTGGATCTGGTCTAAACCAAGAGTTTTTATAGCCATGGAAAAACACCAAGGTAGAAACAGCAGCAGTATCAGCATGGTCTCTGGGTGTACATCAACCTTGGCCATTGTGTGGGGGCTGTTATTTTTTTTTTTGAATTATTTTTTTTTATACCTGCCCAAAGACTGGTAGCTTAACTGAAACGCCGACCCAGAACAGGCATTTACTAAAGGCCTTCATTCAGGTTAATGACTGTTTTTTGTGCAACCACAGGCACTTGTGTGTCTTTTTTTTTTTTTTGTTGCCTCCCATCTAGTTTCAACCACATGCCTTTTGAAGCTTTCTCGCAAATGTTAATTTTTCTGGCCTAGAAATTAGCTCCACCACGGCTAAGTAAACTTTATGCAGTTCAACAAATTAGTTTGGATTATTTAGGTAGGAAGTGCCTTGCAATTAAAAGAGTCCTCTAAAGAAAAAAAAAACCCCAACAACATCCTGCTCTTATAAATCCTTAAATCTTTTTAATCTTTACTTTTTAAACTCAGGAATTTTAAAGAAATGATCTCCCTAGAAAATTTTCCTTGTTTTAATCTATTCCCTTTTACCACATCACTGGGACCATTTAATGGTCGAACACTTCAGGTTCTACCGTCAGCCCAACAATCCTTAAAATAAATCACCAGAGGCGGAGTAGCTACTAATGTGGACGCAGCGAGCATGTAATGCATGCGCGCGACTATGCCACTTTCCTCGGCTGTAGCCATTTGTGACTGTACGCTGAATGTAAAAGCTAGATTATGACACCTGCCTTCAGGCACTGTTTAATGACTACAATTGTTATTGTACTATTAGAGAATTTTAATGAGAGCTGTTCACAGTCATTTACCTACTTGCTGACTGGTGATCACACCATTTGCAGAGTTCTTTTAAAGGCACTAATAATTCACCTTCTGCATTAAGTAGTATGCTAACCCTCATGTTAATCAAGCAAACACAGGGCAACATCCCTGTTATTGAGAAATCCGTCTTAAAAGTGCATAAAAATGTTCTCTTTGTTTGTTCAGCTCTTAAAACCTTTTGAACTTTGCAGACTGTGTGTGCAAAGGTGTTATTATTAAGCTTTTATTCATTCAGCACATTTTGCGGGCAGGAGCATAGCCGGGAATGAGGCAGCAGCTCGGCAAGGGTCCCAGGGGAGAACGGCGCACTTCCTGGCATGCCATGCTGTCAAGGCACTGAAGCATTTAACAGCTTTTCATGCACTGCGATGGCAGCTTCTTTTAACCCCCTGTATCTGAAAAGGAGAGACGCATGGTGTTCCTTCCTTCTTTTATCAGATGTGGACGGCAGAGACCTTTGTGCTCATCTTTTCTCCATCGCTTTGCTGGTCGTCCCTCTTTCTTTATATCCTCTCACCCCCTTTTTCTTCCCTTCTTCCTGGAAGTAATGGGGTGAAGACTGGACTGCAGAGTCTGATGCACGGCTCGACTGATCTGGAACAATGGGGCACTTTAAAGCCATACCATCACCCCTCAGTGCGTTTGCAGGAGACATGGATGGGGGAAGGAGGGGCACCAGTGATTTTATGTGTGTGTGTAGATGTGCATGCATTCCTTTTGGTGAAATAGGTGCTTTTACTGTTTAATAACTCAATTTCCATCTAAAAAGATTACAAAAAAAAAAATTACAGGTAAACATCACTAATAAGTGCTTTGCATATGTATTCAACCCCTTCAACGTTCCATATTTTTGGAACTGGAATTGGGATTACAGTATGTCATGAAGATGCACAAAATTGATCATAATATTGAAAAATAAATAAAATCAACATTTATTTTTGTCAATAAGTGTCCTTGCTTCTCTGACTAATTCCCTCTTTACCTGCTCACTGAATTTTGGTCAGTGGTCAGTCAAGCTTCCTTCCATATTTAATATTGGAGTTTGGAATTTTTTTAAATAACCAAACCCTGCTTTTTCTAGACTTTTCTAGAAGTCCAGAACTATTTTGATAGCTCCTTTGTATCTTTGTTTAGATATGTTTGCGATGGCATTTTGAGATCATATATTTAACTCCAGCATATATAATCCAGGTTTTAATTATTTTCCGTGAATTTCATTAGTATCACAATCCTCTCATCATCTCAGCACTTAGCCTGAAAGTGCACTAGAACCGTTTCTCTCTAATAGCCCCTCACATTGGTGCGCATTGCTTATGTTGCTGCAGTCTCTCCCAGGCCCTTGTACAGTGTTGTTTAATATTTAATTACACTTCAGTACATTGTTTCAGTCTCACTTTCCACATTTATACAAGATGCTGAACGTACTGTGATGGCGAGGGTGCATGCACTGATGCGATTATAGTACGGAGAGTTTTTCCTCTTACGCTCTGAATTGTTTACTGTCCTGACTATTGATTATTTACATCCTCTAAAGCAAGACTTTTGTGGTTTTAATGAGAAGTGGGAAGAATTCATGTCACAATGTGTCTTACAGTGTGTAATAACAGGAGAGCCCTCAGGTTTTCATGTATTTTTTTTTTTTCAAAGAGGGAGAAACCTTGAGTTTATTAAAACACGCTACAGAGTATATCCAGTTGTTTGGTATCGAGTGTTTGTCTAATGGAAAATAGCTGGAAGAGGAGATCAAAAAGCATGTGTCTGGCTTATACCGGTTAAGTTCGGCAGGCATTTCTGCTTTGAATTTAACCAGGAGAATATTTTGCATTTCCAGGTTTTTCTTCCTAGTACGATTGGAATAAAGGTCGATTTGCCACTGCATGCAGGCTTTAAGGGAAGAAACTGTTTTCAGATTATATTACTGGAAAATTGAGGCGGAAACTGTCACCGGTTCTCTTACTGTCACTCCTTCATGTTATGGTGAGGTTGAAGCATCAGATATTACACCACAGGAAAGCTGGCAACCCCTGCTGTGGTCCAGGTGGACTGCGCTTCTGGCAATGCAAGGACCGAGGGTCTCATGAATAAATATATTCACGAGCACATGAGGTTCCAGAGGAAAAAGTAAACTTCATATGAGAATGTATATGCAGCTATGCAAAAACTTTAGGTCGGTGTGAATGCGCACATTCCTGCTCGAACCTGTTGGTTATGAAGTGTATGGTGCATTGGAGTAATGACCATTTCACTCACTAGTAATGAATTATTTCACTCACAAATGTATCAGGTTATTATTCTCTCTAATGCACAAATATGTTTAACTGCTCTTTATGTCAAGAAGGCATAATTTATTTATTCTGAGTAATAGTATTGATAGGGACAAATTGCAGACTGGATAATGGTTGATTTATTTATTTATTTATTTTACTGTTAATAGAAAAGCAATCAACAATGCAGTAGGAGTGATAACACAACCCGGATCCACCCTAAAGTCGATTATTTCACAATAACAGCTTTTCCTGAAATGCTTTCCTCCTCTTAAACCACAGCAATTCATCTGACAGTAACACTTTTTATTCATTAAAGAATGGCACATCATACATTTTCTCCATTTTTTTAGTTCCAGTTAATCTTGTGAAACATCCAAGGAACAAATTAGTTCCTGTTACCGCTTATGTTACAGCAGCTAGAAACTGTCATTCCCTCACCAGCCTCTCTTCTTTTCTTTCTCTTGAAGTTAATTAAAAAAAAATGCAGCTTGTCTTGTTGCTGAAAAATCGCGAGGTTCTCTTAGCTGGGAAACCTAAAAGAAACAGCTTTACCTCTACATGACATTTTTAACAAGACATATGTAATGTATTCAACCTTACAAGTCTATGTCTAATGTGTTCCTATAGATATAATGACAGATTAATCAACACTTTCTGACTTGGGGTAAGAGAAATAAATATGCACTACTTTGCTGGTGATTATTTTCCTGCAACAGCACACCGTGTCGTGTTTTATTCCGTCCTTAATCCCAGCTGGTCTGAATGACACGGTGCAGTGTGTTTCAGAGTGGACTACACCAGCCGTAGCTCAAATGTGCACATGACAAATAATTCAACCTCAACCGTTAGGGCTTGTATAAAATGACGACTTAAAGCTCAGGGCCCTAAAATCAGGCCTTTTGACCTCAGCAACAACAGCAACAACAAAACAACAGCGTTGCCCATAGGGCACAAGCTGAACCCACAGCGTTCAAAGTGTGTGTGTGTGTACTTTCTCTCTGTTTTCCATGCCACTAGAGCCGTGTTTCTGTGCTAAAGGGGCAGGATAGGAAGAGGCAGAACCAGCTTTGATATGGAAGCCGCCAGATTCCCCTGGTGCCACTGTTAACATCTGCATCTGCGTGGATCTTTGCCTCCGACATGCTGAGCAGGCTTTGTTGTCCTGTCAGTCAGAGTCAGCGGAGAATACTGCCGTTGATCCGACTGGATGATAAACTTGTCAGCGTTCTTTCTTTTTTTCTTCCCTCCTTTGTTATGTGATGTTTGGCTTGAACATGAACACTAGTAGTTATACTCCTAACATAAATTTATCCCTCCTTCTCAGATCAGTCTTCTCTCCTGGACTGAACTCTTCCTGTTTTTTCTTCAGTCTGCCTTGATGTGGCTCACTTAAGGCAAAGGACCACCTTAAAATATTTCACTATTTTACATTTTATAATGGTGTACATTAATAATAATATTTTACCATTTTATAATTTTATACTTTTTTAATAATAAAATGTATGTATGTATGTATGTATGTATATATATATATATATATATATATATATATATATATATATATATATATATATATATATATATATATAAAATATTTGTTCATTCCTTAAGGAAAGCAGGTTCAGGTGATTTTTTTTTTATGGTAATCAGTATTTCACTCAAAATCGATTGCAGATCTTCATACAAGTATTGCAATTTTTTCAACAATCTGCATTTGCAAAAGAGGCTTTATCTGATTAAATATGTACACATTTTCATCCTCTGTAAAAACCAAAAATGTAGTCCTTGGATGATGCAATTAAACCATTTATTTTCACCGTGCATACACACTGTGTAAGACTTTTACAGAACATCATTTAAGGGGAACATCATGTATATATAGTTTAATGAAAATGGTTTGTATGGATTTTCAGTATAAAATCTATCAGGAGATCTAGAATGAAGTTGAATGGGTCAGAATCTAGAAATTGGTCTTTTTGGTTCTAGTATGTCAGGATAAGTTTTATAATAGAAACAAACACAAACACACAAACACATTCAAATATATATATATATATATATATATATATATATATATATATATATATATATATATATATATATATATTATATACAACATTATGTAAGTGGGAGGAGCTTAAACCTTTATTCAAAATGACTTTGTTTCTTATCATGCAGTAGAAAAGAGTGGACAGAAATAGTGGAATAAACACATTGCTGCTGATTCTTACATTTCTATTACTGCAGTTTAAGACAAGACATGTCAAAGATGTAGTGTGTTCAAAAAAAAATCTGAACAATAAAAAGTTAAAAAAAAAAAAAAACCAACCCAAAACTCTACCTGTAGTTTCTTGCATTAAATATTCAATTATATTTAATTTTATGAAGTCAAAAAAACATTCATGTTCTATTCAATGCCTATGACTAATATCACTAGCGATATTACTAACACACCGAACCAGGAAGTGGAATTTTACCTAGTGAACACAGACAAGTGGAATAATATACATAGTGGAATCCCACTGGACCAACTGAATTAGTGGACTGGAGCTAACTGTTTTATAAAATGCCATCATCTTTGACACACGTCACTCATTGTGTCTTATTACACAAACATCTTTCTCTGTGCTTTTTCACCCCAGGATCAGCAGAATGGCCATTTCCATAGCTGTGTGTGCAGCAGTTTTAATGTTGTAGCCAGATACACAATTTCCTTGTGTTTGTTTCACCAATGGCTCTGGTTTGTCAGTATACTGCTCCCCATCACACCGCTGTGTGACTGATCCAGCCACCGAGAGCGAATGGGTATCAGAGGACGAAAGGAAATAAAATCACTGGCTAAATTATTGCATGATTGCCTATTTCCCAAAAGACAGGGCATCATTTGGTGAAAGGCATTTAATAATTACATTTAGTACCCGTGTCAGACGCATGCAATTCACCACACTAATGGGCCAGCTAGGTAGAGCAAGGCCCCATGGGTCTGAGCAGAACATGGTGTAGCCAGACAACACAACGTGGAACTAGGGGTGTGTGCGTGTGTGTGTGTGTGTGTGTGTATGGGTGTTTCTGTGATAGTGAATGAAAGGAGAGCACAGCAGTGTGAGTGTGTGGAGATGAAGTGGCAGTAAGTGCAACCCAAAGGGGAAAAGCACTTCAGCGTCAGTTTAATACACCAGGCCGGGGATTTGGCAGTCAGCCACACAGCAATTGTTTACCTTTTTGCTCACTGACTGCATCTGTTCTGTTTTGTAAACGCCACTAAACTATCCGGCCGTAAACACTGGAATCAATAACAACTGTTTGGGGATTTCCTTCCCTCCCCACGTTGCTGTTCTCTTTTTTCCCCTTTGCACTTTCCCTCTTTTCTCGTGCTATTTTTAATGCCATACCTCTCTCACACACTCTCTCTCTCTCCCTCACACACACTCTCTCTCTCTCTCTCTCTCTCTCTCACACACTCTCTCTCTCTCCCACTCACTCTCTCGCTTTCACTCTCTCAACACACACACACACACTCTGTAGGTAAAGAAACAGAGAACAAAACAAAAATAAATGAAATAAATTGAACATTCATTGAAATAAAAAGGCATGTCTTGCTTTATAAATGTTTTATGAATTTCATAGATTAATCATATATTACACTAAACTAGTATTATAACTGCTGCTATTTTATATATTTGTTTCTTATATTATGAATTCTGAACATGAACATAGCTGCTAGCTGTGCAGTTCCTTCACATTCCCCTAAAACACAGCTCAGTTTCTGCTCAGTACTGAGAGAGGAGAGGTTTGTCGTGTCTTATGCGGTTATATTTTGGATGGCTTAAAAGGAACTGTGTCTCTGTTTTAATTTCCTGTCTTTGTTCTTTAGGTTTAAAGGTGTTGTTGGGTGAGCGGTGCTGAGTTGTTGGTAATCTGGACGTTTACAGAAATCAAGTTGCTGTCCAAGTTGTTATAGTTGATTGATGGGCCTCATATTTTCTTCTGTACAGATGTATCAGTGTGATTGTTAGTGATAGTTCTGTAGATATAGCCAGATTTGAATCAGTGGGATTTGGATTTGAATACTCTGTTTTATCTTTGAGTGTTTATCTGGACGAGTCAAAGCTTCCTGCAGCACTCAGGGTTGCGTGGAGGTAAGGGTATGATGTTATGTGCCAAAGGTGATATGATTAGTTTTTTACTTTATTTCTGGAAGGCCATGATGCTTGTTTTGTTATGGTTTACATTAATAGCAGTTCTCTAGGATGGAAAGGTTCTACTGTAAGGGGACAGCAGGACTAAATCATCTGCGTAGAGCAGGAACTTTAATACTGTCATTAAAGGAGAGATGTGGGGCTCTAGATTTCTCCAGCATTGTAGATAACTCGTTGATAAAGAACTGGACTAAAGTAGCATCCTCTGTCTCACCTTAGATTCCCGTTTTCTTTCTTTCTTTCTTTCTTTCTTTCTTTCTTTTTTCTTTCTTTCTTTCTTTCTTTCTTTCTTTCTTTCTTTCTTTCTTTCTTTCTTTCTTTCTTTCTTTCTTTCTTTCTTTCTTTCTTCTCTCTTTCTTTCTTTCTTTCTTTCTTTCTTTCTTTCTTCTTTCTTTCTTTCTTTCTTTCTTTCTTTCTTTCTTTCTTTCTTTTTTCATTCCTTAGTCTATTTAATTATTAACCGATTAACATTAACAGTATAGTGCTCAGACCTTATTCTCTTATGTTTAAAATCTCTCAGCTAATATCTCTCCAATTAGAATGAGACTTCTTCTAACTACTTGGACATCCCTTATTTTTTGCACCCACCGAAGTGATAACTGAATTATTCACATGCTCTGCACTGTTCTAGCACAACGGTCTTTGACAAGCAGTTTCCTTAGTAGCTCATGGCCTCATGCCATTTTTACAGCATATCATTTCTACCTCGCACTAATCCATCTCCTCTTGCCGCTTAAAGCACTGCTTTCTTTATACTTTATCTTAGAGCCTTGCCCTTTTATTGACCTCTGGCATGGTACTGGCTTGTCTTCCCTTCGCTGACTGTAAATGACACGACTGGCTGCTTTCAGCACGGTGGCCACCTCCTTTCCATCACCATGTTGTAATAACCCCCATTACGCCGCCAGTGCCGGGGCCATCCTTTCCCACACAGGCTACTTAGAGTTAGCAATGAGAGTGCTAGTTTAATAAGCCATTAATGGATGGGCCAATAAATAGCAAGGCTATGGCTGTGTGAGAACAAGACAAGCCAGCATGACAGCAGGCTATTAAACATGAAGGTGAGATGCCAGGGCTAAGTGTGAGTTAGTGTCGACAAGGCAGATGACCTGAGCTCAAGGGTAGGCCTGGTGGAGCTTGAGCCAAACACATACATTATAAAGATACAGGAATGAGCACGGGTGAAAGGGTTCAGGTTTCATAAAAGGATTCATATATGCCCAAAGAATAGAGAGACAAAAGACTGATAAAGAGGAGTTATTCTCTGTCAAATTATTGATGAAGCGGCAGTTCAACTATTCAGCATTTCGTAAAGCTATTTCTGTCTAAATATTGTGTCCACACAAGAAATCCAGTCCTGTGGTCATATTTTTCCTCCTAAATCATTACTACCATTATTATTTTTTCTCCTTTTTTTCTAGTTAAGCAGCATTAACACTGTATACATTATAACACTGTATGCAGCTCCTAAAATGACCTCATACTATTACAGCTAGCATCATTTCACACAAAAGTATGACAAAGCAATTATGTACATTAATATAGACTGTAGAATATACTTCAGTGCTTTAACCCCTGTGAGGAGCAACTTTATGTAGCCTCAGTCTGTATCCACTCCCGATAATGTCTCTGGTGATGTAGCATAATGTGTTTGTGCCCTCGACAAAAGTGAGGAAAGCCTTTGGCCAACATATCATCTTAAAAAAAAAAAAAAAAGCCTTACTTATATAACAGATTTTTTTATACTGCATTATGCTGTACTTCAATTCTCTGATTCTGGAGCTATTGTCTAGCTTTCTTACAAGCTAATTTATACGCTTAATAAAAAATAAAGCCGTCCCACATCCTCGGGTGGTGTGTGCAGGTGGAAGGATATATAAGAGTAGCCATGTCAAAGCATTGAGGAGGTTTGGGGAACTGAGGAGTACATCACTTAACCGCAGTGTGTTACAGTTAAACGAGTAAAATAATAAATGTGGGTTTTTTTTGTGGAAGTCATTTTTTTCCCCTTTATTTGGATTAGTGAAGAGACAGGGCAATAAAAAATGCTGGTGACCTTTGTATCAACTGTCGAATGACCCTGCTTTAAATAAATTGCTGTGATTTAGAAAAAAAACAACAAAAAACAGATATACTTGATACACAGTGCACACAAGCTAGAGGTGGTCCACGGCTAATATGTATGCAGAACATACAATTCCAGGAATAAGAAATCGGATGTAAAGGAGGCCGAATCTGCAGGAAAACTGCATACCTGTGAACCTGGATAAAAGACTAGATCATTGAGTAAGGCTCTTAACTCTCATCTGCTCAGCTCTGTACTTGACCTGTTTCCTGGATAAAGCATAAAGCAAATGAATAAATATTAATAATAATAATACAACTATACAGCTTTAGAAGTGCAGTAAGTGCAAAAGAGCTGAGTCTTTAAATGGTGTCCAACCCATTTACAGTTAGTGTTACCATTTATGACTGCTTTCAGTGTGTTACTCAGAGCATGGCGCTACACACAATGCTTTATTAAGTGCTTCACAGAGATGCTGAGCATTGTTTAGATGAAATGTGTCCTGCATTCACCCACTGTAGCTCATTTCCTTTACGTCTTGATGAATTCACTCTGGGACATGTAGTAGGTGAAGCAGCTGGATAAACCTTCACATATTCGATGTATAATGCAATATGTGTGCCAATGTGTATGATAATGGAACAGGCAGAGCTCCGTTGTTGTTATTTTTGAGGTTCATTTTGTAGCTCATGGTACTGGTGGGCTAGAGAAGCTTGCCATGCATTCATGCAACCTTTTTCCATACACTGCTCCACGGCTTCTCCTGGTCCCTTTGGAACCCATTAATAAAGCACTGGAGAGCTGAGATGATTACACACACACACAACACACACACCACACAAAGACACATGCATACACAAAGACACATATAAAAACAAACGAGGTGCCCACTAGACAGCTGCTGGGTTCAACTTGTGCATCAGAATAATCACCCAGACTGACGTGCAGAAGAGAGAGAGCGGTAAAAAAACAAATAAAGATATTTATAGCTTCCTTATCTCTCATCCCAGCATGCCTGATTAAACCAAAGGGAACAAGGGAATAAGTATGTTGTCATATTGTCAGATTTGTTATAACAATGTGACAAAATGACATTAGAATCCAGAGGCAATCATATTTCAGTTATTGGGTCTGCTTCCCTACCCCCATCACCCCCCCCTCCAATCCTCACAACACTTCATCATCCTCAAGTTTTTCACAACTTCTGTTAATGCCTCCCTTATCCACTTTAACTTCTGTTAATGCCCGACTTTATCCCCAACGCCTTTTCTGTTAGCACAGCTCATTTAAGAGCACATACAAAAAAGCGAATTTGTCTGAGCTTTGGAGGAAACAGCCTGTCTGTCCTCGCCAGTCCTATTCTTCTGCTCTAATGCGGAACATCCCCCGAGTCATGGCATGGGCAGCCTCAGGATGCAAAAGCAATATTAGAGACAGGGGTCATGTGCGGGTGAGCTGAGAAAAGTTTGTGCCATTAGAACAAGCTTTTGAATGAGAAATTTTCAAGGGATTTGGTGGAGTTGTGTGGAGCTGTGAGTAAGAGTGTGTGGTGTGGTGTGGGGTGGGATGGGGGGGGTGTTAAGGGGCAATCAGAAGATTGTGAGTTCAAATACCACTGACTGCCAAAGCCACTGCTCAGTTCTTGAGCACATTAACCTCTGATGTTTGGATTGTTTCTTAACTTACTTTGCTTTTTTATTGTAATTTTTAAAATATATCTCGAATGGTTGATTCCTACTGTATCTTGGTGTTTGGGTCAAAAGTTGTAATATTCTTTTTTTCATGTAGAACATTGATTTGTATGAGCTCATTTAGTGATCCCAGAAATGAAGGTCCATAGTTTTAAACCTGTCATGGTCTGATACACCAGTGATGAGAAGATGATGCAACCCTTAGCTGCAGAATCACTATTCTATTCTCAAAAGCTTTCTTGGGTAAAGTTAACTTTTGATTGTTGAAACTATGAGTACTAATTAAAACTCTATACCAAAAATATTGGTATTGTTATTCAGGGCTCTGTGACCTGAACCCATTCATTTAGTCTTAGATGAATGTATAGATTCTATGTGTTTCTGGATCTGTACGGTATCATGTTTGGTGGGTTGGTTGATTGGATAATTGGAATGTTTGGTTGCTTTATTGGTTGGATAACTGGATAAATGCTTGGTTGGATGGTATGAATGTTTGGTTGCCTGATCCGGCGGTTGGTTGGATAAATGGTTGGTTGGTCAGTTGGTGGGTAGGTCGGTTGGTTGGTTGATTGGATGGATGATTGTTTGGATGACTGGAATGTTTGGTTGGTTGGATAAATGGTTGGATGGTTGGTTGAATAGTTGATTGGTTGCTTGGTTGGTGTTTCTGTTTGGAATGTTTGATTGGTTGCTTGGTTGGTAAATTGATTGAGATTTTTTTGGTCATTTTTGGTATTTCCTTGGGCATTCATATGTATATATGAATATATACAGGCTTTTTTTTTTTTACATACATTCTTAAGAAAGTTTACTCATGACATTTTAATAGTTCCTATTTTTATAGATGTCTGTAAAATATGGGGGATTGGTGGCTCAGTGGTAGGTTTCTTTGCCCATCATGCGGAAGGCCCGGGTTCGATTCCCAGCCAATGCCTCAACCCCAGCCACTGGATGCAGTGCCGGTCCCAAGCCCGGAAAAATGGGAGGGTTGCGTCAGGAAGGGCATCCGGCGTAAAACATCTGCCAAGTTGTTGTGCGGACCAGTTGGTCCGCTGTGGCAACCCCGAACAGGGAGCAGCCGAAAGCAACTACTACATAGATGTCTGTAAAATGTGTCCTTTCAAATATTTCAGTGACAATTCTATAATACTGTCAAAATGTGTTAAAAACATTGCATTATTATACTGTAAAGACATTGCTGTGGGGTTTCAATAATTCCCCCAGAGAGAAAAACTGAAGAACATTTAGGAATGCTACAAGAAACTGTTCCTTAGTGACTTGTTGTGTCCAACTGCAGCTCCTCAAGACGCTCCCCAAACGAACAAGAATTTTTCCCTGACTTCCGAGCAGCTGAAAGGCCTGGTCCAGCTGGCCAACACAATGCTGCAGCTGGAGCACCGAGTGGAAGATCTGGCAGCTGAGCTGGGTTTCCTCAACTGTGCTGGAGAATCAAGTGGCGTTAAAGGTGCAGTATTGGTGTCATTGATTCCCAGAGGTACACAAACCACACCAATATAAGTATACGTGAACACCCATGTACTTATTAAGCTTTAATGAAGAAATTAAAGATTTGAAACAATATCTCAATAACAGATTTTTAATGACTAGATGAATTACTTAGCATCTCATGGAATTTCACAGCTCTTATATGTATGGACTTTTCCTGAACTATTTTGCAAAATATTTTTAATGTAGATTTTTAGCAGCACAATGCTGAACTTTCAGGTGATCTTTGAGAACTGCATTCATCCAAGCTTTTAGTTTAATAGTGTCTGGCTGCAAGCAGTTATATGATGCTGTTTATGTCAGTGTGGCCTGAAATGTTTTATCCATACACTGCTCAGAATGTCCTCTGCAATCTCTCTCTCTCTCTCTCTCTCTCTCTCTCTCTCTCTCTCTCTCTCTCTCTCTCTCTCTCTCTCTCTCTCCCTTCCTCTCCCCTCCTTGCTTCTCTTGCTATGAAAATTAAGAGCTTTTTTTTTTTTTTCTTTTTGCTCACCATGAAAATGACTGGTGCATGTAGTAATTTCTATAAAGGTTACATTAAAAAACAAGACATGCAGAAAAGACCTCAATTTACAGAGAAGTAAACAGCCTTTAAAGGGCAGTTATCCAAATCATTAATTCAGGCAATCAAATGACTTAATTACCAGAAATTCATCAGATGAGCTTAAAGGTCAAAAAGTGACACCCCGGCTGCTTCCTTCCTCATTCGGCCCAGCGAGCCCCTCATTCTCGTTAAGCTAAATTGCCTCACCCAGGGTTTCACATTCAAAGCGTCTGATTAGAAAAATGTGGTCCTGATGCATGGACTTTTAATTTGCTGCCTACTCACACACACAAACTTATCCTCCTCTCCACCCAGCTGTGGATTATCGCCAATATGGCTAGAGGTATCTGGGGTTCAAATAAACTCCACCATCTCCTACTGTGGACCGAACGCAAAGCTCAGATCCTGTAATAATTGTAGCTTTTTTTTTCCTGTGGGAAACTAAAGACATTTCTGGTCACTGGTGCATCAAGTAGAACACAACTCCAGTTTAAAGAGCACTTCCTTCATTGAGTAATTTTCCAGAGCGTCATGGATGACCGTGGATTTGTCCACCCATTGTTTAATCTCTGTTTACAACGGGCATAAAAAGTCTGCACACCCCTGTTAAAAACATTTGGAATTATGGAATTATTCAACCTTTTGGAATTTGTCTCATCAGATCGTGAATTATCTTGTTTAATTTTCTTACCTCACAAAAACCTGCCATTTTAACAGAGGTGTGTAGACTTTATATGTCCACTGCATACATTCTTAAATGTTAAAATATATTAGATGTAATTAATTTAATAGTTGCTCTCTATCTTTGTATTAATGGCAGCTGTTGATAAACTGGAATGTATCTCTCTCCCGGCTGTGTAGGGAACCTGAAGAAAGTCAGGGCTGATGTGAAGATGTCTGCACTGGATAGTAAAGTCACACCAGACCTGCTGTTACACAACACAGAGGTACATCACACAGTCCTGCTGGAAGCTGATGAATGATTGATTGTTCATTTCATAATAATCCTGTTTCATAAAGGATCCTGTTTAGTATTTTTTTTAAATTATATAACAGCACCCAAGATGTGAGTGCGTAATAAATAATAAAAATAAATAAATAAATAAATAAATAAATAAAAGATAAGGCAATGTGCAAATGCTTGTTGTCATGGTTACACTATTTACTATGCTTGAACAGTATCAAAAATATCGGCTTAGAAGTTGAAATGAGAATAGCTCACCTAGAAAAAAACTATTTTTTCTTGAACTTAAATAAAACAATATACATAAAGGACAATGTACAAACCTATTTTAGGAAGAAGAAGATTACATTTTCAATGCTCTGTTCAACATTCACATGAATTGATTCAGTGTGAAATATGGAGGAAAAGCACAAGTACAGTGTGGGGATATTTGAATATAACTCTCTTACACAATGTCTATGTGCCTGGTTTCTAATAATAAAGCACTGTGATGTTAAAAATTAAGGGAGGAAAAAGACTCAGGAAAAAGAGTTTAGTCTTAGGTTAGAGATCCTATAGTTGAAGTCTCTCTGATTGGGATACCTATTGGAAACATTTTACAAAAAATGTCCCACTGAAGAAAAAAAACAGTTTTTTTCTTAATTGGAACAAACTGAAGAAAGTTTAAGGTTTCAAAATTTACCAAGAATGCAGTACTTGAATAATTACTATAGTTTTTTTTTTATATATATATACATACACAGTGTTTTTTTTTTTTTTGCATGTTTGTCACACTTTAACGTTTCAGATAATCAAACACATTTAAATATTAGTCAAAGATAACACAAGTAAACACATCATGCAGTTTTTAAATAAAGGTTTTTATTATTAAGGGAAAACAAAATCCAAAACTACATGGCCCTGTGTGAAAAAGTATTTGCCCCCTAAGCCTAATAACTGGTTGGTCCACCCTTAGCAGCAACAACTGCAATCAAGCGTTTTTGATAACTTGCAATAAGTCTGTTACAGCGCTGTGGAGGAATTTTGGCCCACTCATCTTTGCAGAATTGTTGTAATTCAGCCACATTGGAGGGTTTTCGAGCTTGAACCACCTTTTTAAGGTCATGCCACAGCATCTCAATCGGATTGAGGTCAGGACTTTGACTAGGCCACTCCAAAGTCTTCATTTTGTTTTTCTTCAGCTATTCAGAGGTGGACTTGCTGGTGTGTTTTGGATCATTGTCCTGCTGCAGAACCCAAGTTTGCTTCAGCTTGAGGTGACAAACAGATGGCTGGACATTCTCCTTCAGGATTTTTTGGTAAACAGCAGAATTCATGGTTCCATTTATCACAGCAAGTCTTCCAGGTCCTGAAGCAGCAAAACAGCCCTAGACCATCACACTACCACCACCATATTTTACTGTTGGTATAATGTTCTTTTTCTGAAATGCGGTGTTACTTTTACGCCAGACGTAATGGGACACAGACCTTCCAAAAAGTTAAATTTTTGTCTCGTCAGTCCACAGAGTATTTTCCCAAAAGTCTTGGGGATCATCAAGATGTTTTCTGGCAAAACTGAGACGAGCCTTTATGTTCTTTTTGCTCAGCAGCGGTTTTCATCTTGGAACTCTGCCATGAAAACCATTTTTTCCCAGTCTCTTTCTTATGGTGGAGTCATGAACACTCACCTTAACTGAGGCAAGTGAGGCCTGCAGTTCTTTGGATGTTGTTGTGGGGTCTTTTGTGACCTCCTGGATGAGTTGTCGCTGCGCTCTTATGGTAATTTTGGTCGGCCGGCCACTCCTGGGAAGGTTCTCCACTGTTCCATGTTTTCGCTATTTGTAGATAATGGCTCTTACTGTGTTTCGCGGCAGTCCCAAAACTTTAGAAATGGCTTTATAACCTTTTCCAGACTGATAGATTGGTGGGTTTGTGACCTCAAACTGAAGTGAACTTGGGTTCTGCAGCAGGACAATGATCCAAAACACACCAGCAAGTCCACCTCTGAATAGCTGAAGAAAAATAAAATGAAGACTTTGGAGTGGCCTAGTCAAAGTCCTGACCTCAATCCGATTGAGATGCTGTGGCATGACCTTAAAAAGGTGGTTCATGCTCGAAAACCCTCCAATGTGGCTGAATTACAACAATTCTGCAAAGAAGAGTGGGCCAAAATTCCTCCACAGCGCTGTAACAGACTCATTGCAAGTTATGGAAAACGCTTGATTGCAGTTGTTGCTGCTAAGGGTGGCCCAACCAGTTATTAGGCTTAGGGGGCAAATACTTTTTCACACAGGGCCATGTAGTTTTGTATTTTGTTTTCCCTTAATAATAAAAAGCTTCATTTAAAAACTGCATGATGTGTTTACTTGTGTTATCTTTGACTAATATTTAAATGTGTTTGATTATCTGAAACATTAAAGTTTGACAAACATGCAAAAAAATAAGAAATCAGGAAGGGGGCCAACACTTTTTCACACCACTGTATATGTGGAACGTTTGTAAAGCTATACAATATAGACAAGCTGCACAGAGAATGACAGAGCTAGAGATAGATAACAATCAGATAGACATATGAATTGAAAAATAAGTACAGTAATTGCAATTTTATTTTTACATTTTATGTTTTTTTCTAAAAACAGCATTATTGTAAAATAAAAGAAGTGTGACAAAACGTGTGACAAACATACAAAAAAATAAGAAATCAGGAAGGGGGCCAACACTTTTTCACACCACTGTATATATATATATATATATATATATATATATATATATATATATATATATATATATATATATATATATATATATATATATAATATTTTTTTTTTTTTTTTTTTTTTTTTTTTTTTTTTTTAATTAATTTCTAGAATTGCTGAAAAGTATCATCAAGGTCCATTCTTATCTGTATTTTAAACTATTTAATAATTTTAAGAATTTATTAATCTATTTATTTATTTAACTCTAGCTTTGGATAGTTTTCATTAAAAAGATAAAAATGGTACTTATTAGACACACAGCCAATCAGATATGGGAATCATTCTGTGTTTATAATGCAGCATCATTGAATTCTTGATTCTGGTTGGTAGAATAAACTTTAAAACGAATTCAGAATGAATTCTAAAAGCATGGCTCTGGTAGTGTTAGTGTTAGCTGCAACTCCCTTTTTTTTTTTAAAATACAGTAGATATGTACAGTGGACTTACACAGGGATATTCCATATAAACAGATTGAACAAAAATAACAACATCTATGACATAAAATGCATGCAAATGTAGATATGGTGAAGTTTCCTGTTAGCAGACATGTATTCCTAGAGGAGCATTCCTGGAAGGAGTCTCCAGTGTCAGTCCTTTGTATAACTTTATGTGTCTCTGAAAGAAAGTAAGAGACAAATAGAGGAGCCTGTGAGTTAATGACTCTTTATATTTGCTATAATGTAAGTGATTACAGGAACATTATTAACATTAGCTTTAAACGGATGAAAACTACATGCATTTCTTTAAAAAAAAATCGAAAAAATGTAGCATTGACAAATTGCTCTGGTACAGTTGTAGTTAAAGAGAAGAAACAAGTTAATATGCGGATCATGTTTTACAGAGTTCTGTATCACTGACCTGATCATTCTGGTGCTGTAACTGTGTGTGTAGGTGGTGTGTCTGGAGTTTGAGTGGAGGTCTGCATTTCGTGTATTAGTTCCTCAGATGGTTCACGGTATGAAGATGTTTCTGGAAGACGTCTGCAGTAAGCGTCTGCAGCAGGAGGAGAGGACACATAGCTCCACCTCGTCTCATCGTATCCCTCTGGCCTGTGTTTCTCTCAGACAGGAAGCTGAACTCTGTCTAGATACAGACATGCCCAAGATGATCGCTGAGGTAAGTTTCATCCCAGTATGTCATCGCTGTAATGTTAATGTTGGAATTACAGCCAAGCTCTTCAGATCACTGTGAAATAGTGAAGACAGAGATGCTGCACAATGTCTTTATCGGTCCATGTTAGCTTTATTTAGTAGTCATTAGCTTTCTGTGACATTAGATCTACAGTGACATTGAGCTCCATTCATGAATCTTCCATAGTGACATCTGCTCTGTCTTAGGGGACTGAAGTTCCACAGTTCAGTCCGTGTCCAGCTGTTTCCTGTGTTGGCCCAGGATGTCTCGCCTCATTTTATCCCTCATTGCGATTTTCCCTGTTCAGAGAACTGTGCGCTCACATTGGTGTGAGGAATTGATGGCCTGTCTCAGCGCCAGCTGTGGGCCTCTGAACTAGGCAGAGTGCATGTCGTTTGGATCTCGCCATCGGCCTGCTGAGAACACGTGTGTGTTTAAAGTCATAAAAGAAACGCATTGCAGATGAAAATGGGAGTTTTTAACTATGCCCCTTCGAGAGCCTCAAATAGGCCGAAAAGAAAATATTTGTAAAGACAATACAATGAAATGCCTTCATGAAGAAATAAAACAGTACAAATGGCTGGCACAAATGCAGCAAACACATCTGGACTTTGACATAAACAGTTATTCTTATGGCACGTTTCTGATCAAGGCTGAATCCTCATAGAAGGCTGACTTTCTGCCATGTTGCATGATGCACATGTGGTTCTGTGTCAAATAGATAGTTTGTGAAGATGAGCTGCTCTGCATGTCAGTTTATTCACTGAAGGAAACCTTTTTTTTTTTTGCTGGCAGCGTCATTGTGTCAGGGTTTGTCTGGAAAAGTCTGGAAAAGTAGGAAGGCATTCATTTTTAAGCTGTAAAAGTCAGAAAATATTGCAGTTCTGTTACATAGATTTGAAAGATTACATCTAAGAGATTTAAAGGAGTTATCTGTAGACATGTGTTCCCTAATACATCTTATATTTCAACTATACAACTATTATACTATATATAATCCTCCCCACACACAGACCACAAACAAACCCAAATAACCTGCGACACCAATAAAAACTATAGTATTTTTTGTGTTAGAATTGTTTAGTTGGTTGTTTGGAGCCGATTCCATGGACACTCTGTGTGAAGTAGGAACACACCCTTGGTAGGACACTAGTCAATCACAGGGGACCACACACACACACACACACACACACACACACACACACACACACACACACACACACATGCACTCCCTCACATCTAAAGGCAATGTAGCATAACTGGCTTACCTACTTTTGGGAGGTGGTAGGAAGCCAGCAAAACAAGGCAGGCACGGTCTGTATTGAACCTGGTACCCTGGAACTGTGGACTATCTACTGTACACCCTCTCATACCTCTCTTATCATTTTACCCTACACAGGGTCACAGCCTGGGCACACACTCACACAATTTAGAGATTGGTGGGGGAAACCCAAGTATCCAGAGGAAACCATTCTGTGAACACAGGGAGGAGGTTGGAATCAAACCCCCAACCCTGGAGCTGTGAGGCAAATGTGCTAACCACTAAGCCACTGTGCTCCCCTTCTTAGCTAACTAAGTGTTTGAAACACTTAGTTTCATTTTTTTTTTACTGTGCACATACAGTAAATGTGACTAAATCATTAAATGGTTAAATAATTGATGAGTCAAAGCGGCTGAACATAATCAATATAATCTATATACCTAAAATTTAAAGCTCATCTACATCAAAACACCTAAAGTGAAAGTACACATGGTTGATGTTGGAGGAGATGTGATTGGCATTACTCTCATTTTGATACAAGCCTTTGAATAAAACAGCTTCAAAAATGTTGATCCTGACTTTAATTCCAGCACTTTGATGGAGCAGTTGGCGCTCGCTGAACCACAGCACAAACAAGTGTCAGAATTTGTCCACACTCAAGACCTGTACAACACATTTCCGTGTAGGTCAGTGCTTCGAAATGAGCAGCGCTCGACTCAAAGGTTACGACGTGCATTTATTTGCATCCCCTTCTGCCCTGAGAACCCCAACCATTTCTGACACGTATCGCAGTGGACCATAAGCAGGTGTCAGCATGCTACCACAGGACCGGCTTCAGAGCATAGCCACTCCAAATGCATTAATACAATCAATATTTCACACATTCCATATGCATACATTCCTGCCTTCCTAGTATTGCCCGCTCTCCTGTCCCGCATAATATTTGGGAGAACCATTTATCACTCTGAAATCATACCCGAATTATTGAGCACATCGCCCTGAAGCTGGCTGCACATCGCCCTTAACCTGCTGCCTCACAGTACGAACCCAAAATTCAGCACCGTTCAAAAGTAGCTGTTAAAAAGTCTGCAACAGAGTATAGCTTTTAAATGTTTTATAGGCTTACAGAGGAATAACCTTGCAGTGGCTGTCCTGTTGGGATCCATATCTTTGATCTGTATTAGTTAAAGGTTCTCGGAGCCCGAGTAGTGGACTTGAGAAAGCCATAAATCTCACAGACACCTCCTGAGTCCTCATCACCTTTGGTTTGAGAGAGTGCTGAGCATGCGGCTGTGTACTTTCACCTACCTCTCTCGCACTCCTTCTAAGCTCTTAACGGCCAGAGCGAGCTGGTTATTGACTCGACTGTCGAACTGGCTCATTGTTTCGAGGCCTCTTTTCTCCACTGGGGCTCCAGGCTTGGCAGGGGCTCTTACTGGGCTGTGTATGTCTTTCTCTGACAGCACAGAGAGAAGAGGCTAGAGTAGGTGAGTGCTGATATTTAGTGGAGAATCATGAAGTCACCCCTTCACTCGATTGTGCACTGTCTGATTGATAGTATTGGAATGTTTCCATTTAAAAAACATGCCGTTGTTGCCTGTGTTCATGAGGCCTCAGGCCATGGTGACTCCCAAAGAGTGTATATATGGTATACACACATGTTTTACTGCTTTCAAGATGCCTGGTGCTATAACTCACTTCTATAGGTGTATAAATTTGGCAGTGAACTCACTGGTAAGGCCTGATCCTGTGTCATTCATGCTGATGTGCTGTTCTTTCAAAGTGAGTGTGTGTGGATGGAGGGAACAGAGGGCTGCTTGAGGTACTTGCAAAGGGTTTGGGGTGATGTCTTCATTCTGGAAAGAGGAGGAGGAAGAAGAGGAGGAGGAGATTGAGGAGGAAGCAGACTGAAAATGTTGTGTGCATGTTCCAATTTGGGGCTGCTTTCTTTCTCGATAACCCTTAGGAGTCCTTTCAAGAGATGTGCCCCCTTAGGCACACTTTTTTTTTTTCTGGCATACACACATATTCGTAATCATGCTCTCACTCAGGGCTTGCAAAGAGAAACCTTTCTTTAGGACAAATGTGGAAACATGAGATAAAGTATTGCTCTTCTTTCCAAGTGCCACAGGAGAGAAGGCTGCAAGTGTTTGAATTAGGAAATAGCCTGACTTCTTCTCACATCCATTTCTGCCCGAGTGATTCAGTCATTTTAATCCAACGCCTGTTGAAATTTTACTTGTGTTAAAGTTCAACAGATCAAATGCAAGTATTTCTCTTCAGTGTTGGATTTGGGCTGCTTATCTGTTCGTGTGATTGCTTTCTGTTCCTTTCTGTGCTTTAAAAGTAAAAGAGGTGTCTGAGAAAATGTCACGTTTTCAGAAATATAATTTTACATAATATAACACCTATACACCTTAGCTGTGTCTGTTAGTAGTATGTGTCTTCGAGTTTATAGAATCAGCCCCAGAATTATTTGCATCCTTTGTAATGATGGATAGAGATGGTTGAAATTGTCTGCCTTGCGTTTAGAGAGTCCGTCTCTGCTCCATGTTTGTGTATTCGTCGCTTTCTCTTTCTGCATTTTCTTCTTCAAATATTCCACATCCTCTGCCAACTACATGACTTGGCATGACTCGGACATCCCCATGCTGACTACAGCCTGTAGCCTGTGTCAAAATGGCACGCTCAACCAGCAGATTTAATCCTTGACTCAGAGTCTAACAGACAGGGGGGCCATCATTGTTAAAATATTTTTTATAGCCCATTAAAATTTATCAAAATTATTAGACTTCTGTAGAGTTCTAGTTAGTTTATCTGACAGAATGGGATGAATTTAATCCAAATGCCAGTGCTGTTTTAAGTAAATGTATTGTGTAGTTGGAATGTTCAGTAATGAAAAGCTCTATGCCTCCAATAAATAGATACATTTTATTGTTCACATTTCAATATTTGAAAGCTCACAAAATTAGTATATCCCTGTCTGCAAATTGGTTGAATACTTCTGCTCTAACCTGGTCTAAAGACTTGGGAAGCAAAGACGGCTCACCTGAAATCATTTAATTGCAATCAATTAAGTTTAGAGCACAAGCAATGAATCTTTGGTTGCATCTGGGAGGTTTGTCCAGGCTGATAATATCCTTCATTTTTCCTCGCTCAGCTCTGGTCCCTGCAGTATCTGGAGAGTAGTCTGGTCCTGCCCATGCCTCTTCTGCCCCTGGGCTCCTATGACATGCTCTAGGCTAGCTGTGGCAGCCACTCTAAACATGGCAGGGAACCAGGTAGAGTTGGATGTTAGAAGTGGGGGCATGAAGCCTTTATTATCGCCACACATACATTACAGCATAGTGGAATTCTTTTCTTCGCATATCCCAGCTGAGGAAGTTGGGGTCAGAGCGCAGGGGCAGCTATGATACAGCGCCCCTGGAGCAGAGAGGGTTAAGGGCCTTGCTCAATTGCCCAACAGTGGAGCCTGGTGGTGCTGGGGCTTGAACCCCCAATCCTCCGATCAACGACCCAGAGCCTTAACCACTTGAGCCACCACTGCCCACTGCCACCACTGCCCATGTTGTAATGCAAAGCAAAACAGTGAATTCATTCTTTCACATGGCACCTGATTGAGCTGGCTATGCCACAGCGTATGGACTTTTTTGACTGCTTTTTTGGGAATCAGGCAGGTCCCAGTTTACCCATGCCCAACTCTGTGGCACATATTATGGCCAAAATGGTTAATCATGAGCAGGTCAGATTTGGCCACATGCCTGCTGGTAACTCCCGGGTAAGGCATTTGCATTGTGTGTGGCATGTACTGGTAATACATTAGCATTATGATTTTGCTGCTAGCAATGGAGCAGTCCCTGCAATTTGTAGATGTTGCTGCATCTGTAAGGGGGCTGATCAACACACCAGTCCTGGTGGTAGGATTCTTGGATGAGGATATGGACTGACTCTCTCCCGCTTGGCTTATCAGTGTCACCAGGTGTGAGTGGCTCTGCCTATGAGTACCAGCATCACTCTTCATACCTTCTGCTGAAATAAACCATGGGAAGTAGGGCTCTGGTTCCAGAATCACAAAACCAGCAAAAACTACAAAATCCCTGTATGAATAGGTAATCTAAGCAGGTATGCTAATCTAAAGGTGCCATGGGAATAGGCAAACGAACCTCCATACCTGCATTAGAGGGCACTCTGATACGTGTCCCCGGCCTCTGGCAGGATTCTGCCATTCATTTACATACGTTCTCTCCATTTCTGTTTCTCCATTTTTGTATTTGGGATGTTTTTATACATTCATATTTCGTCTGTCCTCCCTCAGTTCTGTGCAGATGTGATGGAGGAGCTGGATGCTCTACTGCCTTTGGCTGTGGTGTGTAAAGAAGATGCTCTGCTCCCTGTAAGCTCCTGCTACGTAGAGGTCTGTGGTCGTCTGAGCTCAGATCTCCTGACCAGACTGGACGAGAGGGCAAGGGAGGTTCCTCACTCATCACCCCTTAAGAACCTTCCTACCATACTGGCCTCCAGCACCTACATCTACCACAGACTGGCTAACTACGAGAGCCAGCTAGGGGACAACAATCGCATGTAAGTGGCAGCATTAGAGGCAGTTACACATGCTAAATGAACACAATCAACATTAAACCATTTTACTTTTAATCTCTTTAACTAGAATTAAAATAGTTTCTTATTAATACGCTTAGGATCTATTGTTAAAACTGTAAAAATATATACTATAGAGCATATACAGTGGTGTGAAAAAGTGTTGGCCCCCTTCCTGATTTCTTATATTTTTGCATGTTTGTCACACTTTAATGTTTCAGATAATCAAACACATTTAAATATTAGTCAAAGATAACACAAGTAAACACATCATGCAGTTTTTAAATGAAGGTTTTTATTATTAAGGGAAAACAAAATCCAAAACTACATGGCCCTGTGTGAAAAAGTGTTTGCCCCCCCTGTTAAAACATAACTTAACTGTGGTTTATCACACCTGAGTTCAATTTCTCTAAGCCTAATAACTGGTTGGGCCACCCTTAGCAGCAACAACTGCAATCAAGCATTTTCGATAACTTGCAACTCTGTTACAGCGCTGTGGAGGAATTTTGGCCCACTCATCTTTGCAGAATTGTTGTAATTCAGCCACATTGGAGGGTTTTCGAGCATGAACCACCTTTTTAAGGTCATGCCACAGCATCTCAATCGGATTGAGGTCAGGACTTTGACTAGGCCACTCCAAAGTCTTCATTTTGTTTTTCTTCAGCCATTCAGAGGTGGACTTGCTGCTGTGTTTTGGATCATTAAAATTTTCAAAGAAAAGTGTTTTCATAGATGTGATGAAATTTCTCGAAGGGTTTTGTTGTTGTTGTTTTTTGTTTATCCCCAGGGCTAGTTTTGAGCACATAGCTTTTATAAGAGTGTAGTCTTCAGATTTCACAGAGTAAAATATCATTTTGACCCACCGACCTTTTGTTAATCCTTCAAAGATCTTCTGCGGTGATTTGAATCAGCTGCTGAATGCAGTTAAAAACTATCTGCTTATTACCACAATAAATAACATATATTTTACCTGAAATATAAACTATGAGAAACGGACAGATGGGTAATCAACAAGACATTTTATTGATTAGTTAGAGGCTTTAGCTAGACTTTAACCTTTCCACCTTCATCTGCTGCCTGTTTCAAAATGCACATATGCATTCAACGTTAAATTCCTTTTCAATTCTGCGGTCAATAAAAACAACAAGAAAAACATAAATAAAACAGCACATTAAAATAGAACGTTCTGTCTGGAAAATTGAAGTTTAACTTTTGCATAATGTACATAAAACAAGAGACATTTGTGATGGGGAGCTTCTCAATTTATAGTTTGTCCACTGGGTTTTTCCCAGCCAGGGAGATTGTCAGGCCATTGCCAGAAATACTAAAATGCCGTAATTGGATTGTAAAGAATCAGAGCGGGACCTGCGTGAGCCTGCGAGTCCTGACAGAACTATTTATCTGCAAAGGATGTGTGTTTGTTCGAAAACAGATGTTAGCTTGCAAAGAGCCAAAGGGAGGGAGGGAGAGAGGGAGAGAGAGAGAAATTAAATACAGAAACGGAATAGAAGAGTGATTGATTCAGACAGCACACGTGGCCTTATGATTTGAGAGCGGGTAAGAGAGATGGTGGGAAAGAGGGAAGGAGAGGAAGTACAGAGGTGGCGAATGATTGGCAGGTAATAATCGGGGCCATTTGCTGATATTAATCACTTAATGGCCCTTTGACCCGTGAAATGCATGCCTTCTTAAATCTGGTCCTGGGGGCTTTGATGTGTCCGACTGCAGGCCTCTGACTCTGCTGCCCATCCAGAGGAGTCAGGAAGTGACAGAGGCTGTTCACGAGCATCTGACCAGCTACTGCGTCCATGTGTGTGCCACCAGCATACTGCAGGATGCCGAGAGTCACTACTGGGTGGACGACAAGCCATTTTATGAGGTAAATGTGGCACAAACACTTCTGGTGCAATTTAAAATGAGCTCATTTTAATTTCAGTGTAATTAAAAAGAATATCATTTTTATTATAATGACACAAATAATATATTAAGCATATTATGACATAATCTAAATAATAAATATAAACATAAAATTATAATATAAAGTCTACATATAAAAAGTATATCGTTTAAAAAAAAAAAAAAAAAAAAAAAAAAAAAAATATATATATATATATATATATATAATTTAAATAATAAAAAATTACATGTAAATAGAAAAATGTAAATATATAAAGATATTTGATTATTATTATTATTTTTTTTAATATGAATATTTTATTCTCGATTTTGCAGTGCTGTTTATTCAATAAAATTTTTGTTGAACTTAACAATGGTGCCATTGCACACATAATATTAATGTTGCTATGACTGTTCTCCTGGTGATGGTTCCAGTGGTTTCTCAATTTACTGGAAAATCGACTAGTACTAGAACCACAAGGTCTGCTGCTTCGCATTTGAGCGAGTTCTTGTCTTTCGTTTTTTTTCATTTGTTTTCCAAATGGAAATCTCCTTATGGTTCTGTGATCTAAAAGCAAAATGTATTTACATTAGGGCACAATGTTCAGACATGGGTGAGCCACTATCATATCTGTGTTTAATATTTATTGTTCACATGTATAAAGCATGTATTAGAGGATTGAACCTTGTCCTATTTGCATACAAGTTTGTGAGAGTGCAAGTTTCCATCGTTTCTGTACCTTCTAGAATAATTGATGTTATTGTTTGTAGTGACCTCTTACAAGCATCAGCAATCTGTAACCAAAGGTGAAATTACACCAGACCATCTGTACAGGAGCAGTCCATTACGGTGGTCCTAAAAAGTATGCCTCCATTAAGGCTTAACCAGACAGTGAACACACACACCACCTTTGTAGGTTGTAGGGCAGACAGGCCTGCTGTGTGCAGGTGTGAGACTGACTGCCCATGTCTGGGCCCCTGTTGACCCTGAGCCCTGTTTCCTCCTCTCACCATCTCTCTTTCCTTCTGTGCCTCCATGAATCCACTTCCTCCCATGCCAGGGGGTCAGAGCTCCCTCAGAGTGCTTGTCCGGTGTGCTCGCATGCTCCGGGTCTCAGTGGCTGCTTTTGCTTGGCTCGGCTGTAGTGGAGCTCGTCCCAGTCCTCATTAGAAGATGTTGAACATGGCTGTTACTAATCTGTGTTTGGTCACACTGTGAACTGTGAGTGCTGTTTCCTCCCTGCCTGAAAGTAATTAGACTCAAAGGAAATCACTTTTTTTTAAATTCCCAGACTCTCTCTTATTCTCTCGGAATGCCCATAACTCTTTTCTCATCACACAGTGCTCTGCTATCAACCTTGACCTAACCCTTTGCATGAGCCGTTTGTGTTTCTGTCATTTTAGCTGTGTGTGTGTTTGTGTTGGGTCATGTTCTGAGAAGTTCTGATGCTTTCTCCAGATCAGGCCTTCGATACACCCCGTGTCTCGGTGGGAATGAATGGGCCAGGTGTGGAGTGCAGGTGGTCTGAGCGTGAGCCTCAGAGATACTGGGCTCTTGTTTTTGCATATATTTTTTCTGTCTTCCCTTCCCCTGTTCTCTTCTTTCTCACTCATCCCCTTCAAGACTTTGCTCAGTCTTCCATGCTTCCTGTAGTTTTAATCTCGAAATTCAGATTGTTTTTCATTGCCTTTTTTTATTTCCTCCCCTTTCTCCTTCTCCCTTTCCAAACAGGGTGAAAGGTGTTCCTTCTCTATCCAGATGTGGCACTATTTCCTCTCAGCTTTGCGCAGTGACCTGTGGAGCACCGTTTCCCCGCTGTTGGCCCAGCAGACCCTGGCGCAGGTGCTGGCACAGACTCTCGAGCTCCTGCTTCAGCGATACTCCAGAGCTCGGCCCTCCTACAAAAGACACCCTCAGATCAGGTACCAGACAGCAAGTCATCCTTAACTGTCCTTAGAATCACCTGGCAAACTCATCACACATGGTTATGACCTTCCACAGACATAGTCGATATCTTTTGATCATTTTTTACCATCTGGTTTTATGTCTCCAGGCTTGTCAGGGATATTAGATAGACCAGATATAACAAATGGTTCTTATTGCTGATTGTTCTGTTGTTTAGAAAAGCAGTGAATGAACAGTCCAACATTTTTTGAACCTAATCTCTTATCGATGCCATTTGTTGTGTATAGACTATTAATACAGATATTAAATTCGACATATTCGGAATGAAAATGAATGAAACTCATTTATAAAGACAGTCTAAGGGCAGATGTTTATGAGTAGTCGATAGACATTTTATGTTTTTGACAGTCAAATTAGGATCCGAAATGCTCTTCTGTTGAAATAAAATGGAACAGAGCTGGGACTGGTTTGTGTTTCTGAGTTATGAACATAGTTATGTAGATTTAATCATGCTTGGCTACTTCAGGACCTTACAGAAAGCATTAAACAGTCTCTCATGTCTGACTCAATACTTTACCTTAAGACCTTAACTGTTAGATCATGACAGTTGTACAGTTACTTTGTCACATGATTTAAACATTAAGCCACCAGCTCCCCTTTAATTAAGGGTGAAAATTTTCATCCATATTAATCACATATACACTCCAAATACAGGGCAGGATTTGGTGGAGAAGAATAAGAGGATTCCTTTAAGGTCAGCTCTGGCTTTGAGTTTCTGGAAATGTTCTATAGTTGTGATTGCATATGTAACCAAGCTTGATGGTAATCCAAAGGGAAGGCCATCACCTGAAAACCACACACCCGGCTACAGTCTAACTGCGTGCAGTCATCCGCACCACTTTGACCAGCTCACCATATCTGCAGCGCCTCACGAAACACTAGGCTATCTGTCCAGCAGGAACTACAGGCTTAGCAGGCAGTGTTGCATGTTTTAGTGATTGCGCAGGGCTCCGGATTTGTTCAAACAGGCTCTCTTTGTTAGCACGCTAACCCTAGCGCCTGGCTGTGGGCCCTGCTCGGTCATGCTCCATGAGGCCTGGGCCTTATCGGGGGGGGGGCTCGTGCGCTGCATTAGCACATAGTTAAAGTGGTTAAAGACTCGGCCAGAGCACGCTCTCCTTCTCCAGCCGGCGGGTGATGAGAAAGTGCAGAGCACCGAGAGGCCGTGGGGAGGAACATGGGATGGAGAGTAAGAGTGGAGAGGAAGGTGAGGATAGACGGAAGGTTTGTTTCACGTTTCCCCTGATGCGCATCGCTGCAAGGACATGCAGCTATGAGCTGCTGAGTGCAGGCTGAGCTTCGAGTCTTTCACACAGATGGTCCTCTGAAATCCTTCTTGTTCTCTCTCTTTCTCTCTCTCTCTCTCTCTCTCTCTCTCTCTCTCTGTCTCTTCAACACTTTCCTTCACTTTCCGTCTGCGGGAGTGAGGGATGTGTACAGAGTGCATTGTAAAGCAGGGGAAGTTTGATATGGGGATGAAAGGGATCTAAATGGGTGTCTTGCCTGACCTTTCCTGAACCTGAGGTTGTGCTGACATATGAAATGTAGATTAACACCTAATTATTTATAGCAAGGTGAAAATATACCAGTTCTTTGGGAAAAACATACACATAGAAAGTAACATATATTAATTCTTGAGCGAGAATTATTAATTTGGTTTTCTTGTTAAAAAAAAAAAAAAAAAAAAGTAAGAGGATTTTTTAAGATATTAAGGTGTTTTATCAGCATGGAGGAATCATACAATTTGTGTTGTGTTGATTGCTTTAGATTAGTTGTGAAAACACTTCTTTCAAAATCAGAAATTATACTAAAGTCAAGTTTCAAGAGGACTTTAATTATCTACAAACAAGTGAAATTATTGAGCTGTAGTTGTACATTGCCACCCAGACACAGTGCAAAAATCAAGGAAGCTCTTATGTAGTACAAAACGTACCTAAAGTAAGCAAGTGATTCAGTGCTCAAAAATATTAATGCAGTCTAGCAAGTTAAAAAAAAGTGATATACTCAATCAATGTAAACATTGTATTCAGTCCAAAAGTGTCACAGTGGGAAGTACACACAGTACAAGAAAAGTCAGAGCCTGATATCATCCCAGTGCTATGCAAGTGTTAGATGATAAAGTGTAGTGCATGAAGGATAGAGCGGGTTGTGCAAGTGCTGGTGTTATTAGTCATAGTCTGATTGCCTGCAAGACCATTCTGCACCATGTCACTGCAGGATCTGATGTCACATGACCGATGCATTTACATTTCACTTTGATTTGCGAGTGTGATGCGATACATTACATCTCAAACCATATAATACCAATCTATGACATATTATATGGTGGCCTGTTACTTACAGGAATATTATGCACTTTGGGACACACACACACACACACACACACAAATCAACACTAACTCAACATCATCTCCTGCCTCAGAGTGGACATCACAACCATCCTGCTGTGTGTGGAGCAGCTGCTGTGGTCTGTGTATAGCAGTGTGGAGGAACTTGTCAGACCGGAGCTGCCTTCAGAAACTTCCATGAGCTGGGTGTCCATCATCCACAGCCTGTGTAATCAGCTCCTGAATGTGCTCGTCATCCTCACCGCTCCTTTATCAGAGCTCTGCAGGTACCAGAGACATGCCATTACACTGCTATATTCATATAATGTATATGACAGAATCGTAAGTGTCACAGGTATAAATAAATTGAAAATATTTAGTTATACCATGTTAGAATGATTACTGTATGATACAGGGCTTTAGGCATTGCTGTTGAAATTTCAATTGGAGAAAAAAAGGATAGAATTGATTATAAGTGTGTATTTGTGTTATCTAGAGCTTTTCAGAATGGTTTTAATGAAGAATCTTCCACCACTCCAGCCGACACACACACTAACTCTACTCCTATTTGGCTCAGTATCTTCAACCCTACACTCTTCCCACTGGATCTGCAAAGGTACTGCATACCATGACATTTCCATTTTTCCATCGTCTGTACCGCTTATCCGATCTATCATCGGGTCACGGGGAGCCTGTGCCTATCTCAGGCGTCATCGGGCATCAAGGCAGGATACACCCTGGACGGAGTGCCAACCCATCTCAGGGCACACACACACACTCATTCACTCACACAATCACACACGACGGGCAATGGAGAGACTCCAATCAGCCTAGAAGCATGTCTTTGGACTGTGGGAGGAAACCGGAACACCCAGAGGAAACCCACCAAGCACAGGGAGAACATGCAAACTCCACACACACATTGAGTGGGAGCAAGACTCGAACCCAGGACGCTGAACCACTAAGCCACCGTGCCACCACCATGACATTTCAAAAGGGAAAATATCCTAATGCACAATAGCACCGTTCATTCGTCGTTCGTTAAGTCTGAAATCTCAAAACGTTACATTACAACCATTGTTTATTATGAATGAAAAAAAGAAAAAACGAAGAAGATGGATATATATATATATATATATATATATATATATATATATATATATATATATATATATATATATATATATATTTTCTAGAACTGCAGAAAAGTATCATCAAGGTCCATTCTTATCTGTATTTTAATCCGTGTATAAAGCTTGCAGTCTGGAACAGCTTTCCAGAGTTTAGAAGTGATATAATAAACATTTTCCGGCTGAGCTGTGAGCGATCCTCGAGAGTGTTTGTAGAATCAGCCAAAGCAGTGTGCTCATGATGGGCTGTACTGCTTCAGGATATCAGCAAGATGTACAGGAAGTTATGATTTAAATCGTTAAACATGTAGCAGGTCTTTGTATTCCATTTTTGTGAAAAAACGACTATTTTTAATTTATAGGCGTAATTAAATAAAAGTAATTAGAACCGTCCGGGTGAACATAATGATTCAATGTGACGTGAGTCATTTGATTTGCTTTTGTAGCTTGCACAGGAGAAAAGTGGTTTACACACACACACACACACACACAAATTGTGCATTACTCCTGTGAGCAGGCCCCCTGGCTTTACTCTACTAATTCAGACCAGATGCTGATGCCACTGTTGGTCATGCTCTTAATGCTGATGTGCACTGTGCTTTTTCACTTGGGGTGTGAAAGGCTGAATCCGAGCCGTAGGAGGCCTGAGAAACTGGGGCGAATGTCAGGTTGTCTGACATCACCCTCCACGAACACTCTTGCCCCTGCACCCGTGTGATATCATTCAGCGTTGTGATCACACAAATCACCCACAAGCCTTGCTCCGATTGGCCTGAAGGACTGAAATTAGTTTAGTTTTATTACCTTGTCAGGTTTTTGCATGCCTTTATGTGTTCGAGCCTCTCGGAGGCCCCGGAGTGGGGGGCTGAAGCCGGCAGGCCATGCAGCCGTCGGGCAACTCAAATCAAACTTTCCCTCCGGTGAACAGCCTGTTTTGATTATTTAATAAAATAATAATAAAAGAGTAAGGAGAATATGGATAAATCAAACCATGTTGTGACATGTAGAACGTCTCTGACTTAGTGTTTTGGGATGTGTGTGTGAGTGTGAGAGAGAGAAACCTGACCCTGTAGTGCAGCTCTCAGATTTATTGTAAGTGTTGGACTGTATCTGCTGGATTTGCAGCCTCGTGACACCATAAATCGCTTGCGTTGGACTGAAGTGCAGCGTTCATCTCTCTGGCAGCAGTCTGCACCATGTTGTCCTTTTTTCAGAGGGAAAAAAGTGTCAGGTTTTCGATCAAAAATCAACTATTTTTAGTTTTTAAAATAATTATTATTAATAATAATAACAATAGGCGGCAAGGTGGCACGTTCACCTCACACCTCCAGCGTCCTGGGATCGAGTTTGGCTTCCGCTCACTGTGTGTATGGAGTTTGCTTGGTGGGTTTCCTCTGGGTACTCCGGTTTCCTCCCACGGTCCAAAGACATGCATTGTAGGCTGATTGGCATCTCTAAATTGTACGTAGTGTGTGATTGCGTGAGTGAATGAGAGTGTGTGTGTGTGCCCTGTGATGGGTGTATCCTGCCTTGATGCCCAATGACGCCTGAGATAGGCACAGGCTCCCTGTGACCCGAGAGTAGATCGGATAAGCGGTACAGAGAATGATAAAAAAAATTTATAATAACAATCATAAACTCATGCATTTCTTTAAAAACAAAATTTGGGTTCTGTCTCCAGCATACTGCCAAACACTTGCTGCCCCCCTCTTTTCCACATTCACAGCTTTAACGAGCAAACATATTAGATACGAGCCGGCAGAATCAGAGACATTTAAAGTAAAGCCTGAGGCTGAGTTCGAGTACGTTCTGTATTTAGTGTAACAAGATAAAAGCTTGTGTGTGTGTGTGAGAGAGAGAGTGTGTGAGGGAGAGAGAGAGAGAGAGAGAGAGAGAGAGACAGAGAGAGTGTGTGTGTGTGTGTGTGTGTGTGTGTGTGTGATCCAGAATGCTGTCTGATGGCTGTATGGATTACTTTCTGTCTGTCTGTTGTTACAGGGGTGGGGTGGAAAGTGAAAGCTCGGCTCTGTGGCTGCTGAACATAGTGAGCTCAGGACCTGGCTTCTCTCCGGCTTTGCTCCTGCGGGCTATACTGCACCATGACTGCCTCCTGCTGCGCCTGCTGATCTCCCACTCCTGTATGAATCTCCACAGACCATCAACAACATGAACACACACACACACTCTTAAAGCACTATAACTAATTGGTTAATTTCAGTTATGACATGCACATACAAAGCCAGCCACACACACACACACACACATGCACACGCAAACAACCTTTCTCTCACACATATATAAAAGTGACATAAGCTAGAACTGAGGGCCTGTCATGCTAGCAAAAAAGCATAATGTTCCAGCTAGCTACCTAACAAAATAAGTAATTTTATTTATAGGCACCTTTCTAGTCTCAAGGTCACCATACAAAATCAAGCAAGTAATAAATAGTAAAATAGTAAACAACAATAAAACGATCCTAAATAAAACAGCTGTCCAACAGTAAATAAAGTTCTCTGGCTAGATTCACACTAATACTAGATGTGACTAAACATGAAAGCTAGTCATCTAGCTTCTTAGTTAGCTACCAAATAACATATTAAATACACAGTTGAAAGCTAGTTAACTCAACTAACTCTAATCCTAGGCCTAAAAGGTTAATTCGACAGCATTACCAATATCATCCTTCACTCATTAAAGATATAAGTAATTTGTAAAGGTGTAAGCAAAATTATTCATCAGGATTAATTCATCTCATATTTAAGCAGCGGTGTAAATGACTGCCCAAGCTTTGGTGTAGTTTGTGCTTTACGTGCTAGACTAATTTAATGCAAGTAAGCTATAAATTATTATCCCACCCGCAATCCATCTGTCATTCAGAGTGCAATCACTATGCTGATGGAATTGGGCTCTTTAAGCCAAGGAGGTCTTTGAGTGCTCGTTTTGTGAGTACACAGCTTTACACACCCATCATCATCGCCCTTATCACCCTCCTCATCATCACTGAATCAATAACACTCTGTAATAAACACTCATTTTGGCGTGGGGGAGCAAAGTGAGTGACCTTTCCAGATTTGCCTCCCCTTTTTCCCTCCACTCGGAGAAGTGTAACCTTTAAAGACTGTTTTGTGCTTTCACATTAATTCACATTATAGAGACCTCATTAATAACCAGGCGGTGCGCTGAGGACGCCTGCTTTAGTGCTGTGGTGCGAGAATCACACAGCCGTAAATCAAGGCGCTACAGCTGCGCCGCGGCTAATTAAGAAGAAACACAGTGGCCTGGTCATCCACTATGTACAATTCTGCTTTGGTCTTGTTCTCTCGAGTCACCATCTTCCTGCGTGCTTAACACTAGCCCAAGCCCACCCTTGCTTTAGATCCTTCAAGGGAATGTTGACCATGTCTGGCTCCAATTAAGCCCCTTCTGAGCAATGCTTTCTAGATCATGTACTTTGTATCTGGTGAAGCATCAGTCCTGCATGGCTTTATGAACAGTGTGGAAAATTAAATGTCCTTTAAAAGGCCTGAGAGACCGAGCATGAGCTTGTTTATCGTGTCAACATAAAAGCAGTGTTTTGCTAACATGCCATATAGCAGCACTGAGGCACTAGCCCACGCACCTTCTGTTTAAAGAAATACTTTGCATGAAATTCGCGGCACTCGATACAAACACATCCTCCTTCTACAACTGTTTAATTCATGTGGCTCAGTATCAAACCCTTCATTATGCAGCAATGATATAATGCAGATTTGCATGTGGTCATGTTCATCCAGGGCCGAGTTTATAAGACACTAGACATTTCTGCAATTTTTCCAATCACTTCAATCAGGAAGTTCATCAGCAGTTACGTTCATAAGTCAGTCATGAAGCTCTAATGCGATTCAGTGTCACAATCCAGCACAAATGTCTGTCTTAATTAAGAGCTTATGTCAACTTGACATCACAGCTGACATTTTTAGTCTTTGACATTAAGTCTTTTTCCCAGAGGCCAAAAAGATGAAATTTGCACCTGTGTGGTTGTGCCCATTGAATTTCTACATCATGTCAAACTCCACAGTGGTGCTTAATGACTCATATGAAACTCATGACTTTAAGAATTTGTATTTTTTTCATAAGTATTTCTGTTTTCACCTAGCCTACTTGGGGCAATATGTTAATAGAAAACTTAAATAAAAAAATACCAAAAAAAAATAAAATAAATTACCCAAAAGGTAGTTTTATTTCACAACAAATGTTTCTACCTTCGAAGTAAATATTGATCTCAGACTCATTTCTGCTCTCTGTGATGCCCCAAGTGCTTGTTTATAAGCGTCTAAAATATGAAGCCGTTAAAATAATTTGCGACGATAAAATAATTCATTTGTTTATTATTGATTATAAATGTCAGAGAAGTCGATTTTCATTCCAAACGCCAGTGTATTGGTAAAATGCGTTAATCCTTTATAATTGTTTGTAAAGATTTATGTCGCAAGTCGTGATGGATTTACGTACGTCTTCAATAGCCACAGGTAAACTGGTATATAGTCTATGACATACCACAGAGGAAGGAACAAATGATCCATTTCCTTCAGTTCTTTATCAGCTCCTGTTAAGCTGCGGAATATATAACCAGCTACAGAAAGTAAATTCTTTAATGTGGCAGGTAATTCAGGCATGTCATTTGAAAACATATGTCAAAAGGTGCAAACAGTGCCTCTCAAAGATGCTGAGTGTGTGCTGTGTTTTATTCACACACCTTTTCGAATGCCTGTCATCTCTTACAAGGGAGAACGGTATTGGCTGAAGTGAGGCTAGATCTTGCTCCAGGCCTGTAGGACTGACAGAAAATGTACAAGGACATTCTGTCAAATCACAACCCTTTTCTCTGCTGTCTTTGATCAGACAATGTTTATCTACAAATCAGACGGCTACCCACAATTCCTATGGAGCCTTTTGTTACCTGGGCTCCAAGCTTTAGATGTAAATGGCCTTGAAGTGTGTACCAGCAATTTATTAAATTCTCAGGTACCATAATAAAGAGCAGGATGGGTTTTCTTCTTCCAGTGTGCTTTCTGAAAGTCCACAGGGTAATCTAAATGTACTTCCGCTCAGCGCTTCTCCGACAGATTACCATGTCCTATATTCAACCCAGTCATCTTCATACTATGTTAATAAAGCGGAATCTTTCAATGTGTTTACGTTTCCATACACCGCCGTCTCTATGTCATCCCACACCATCACCAAAGCCCAAGAGGAAACAGGAGAATAAGTTGTTAACTGGTTACTTGGCTCCTCTGTTTTCAGATCTGTGTTTGGACAGTAAGGTTGAAGTGTCCCCTGAGGCTCAGGAAGCTGCTGCTGAGTTTGTGGAAGCTATTTTTGCCGTCCTGTCCTCCCTAAACAACGTCCCCAGGGCTCTAGCGCGAGTGCTTGAGGGCTACCTGGACAGAAGACACCTATGGGACCACTTTTGCAGTTTAGCAGGTATAAAAAAAAAAAAAAAAAAGATGAAGAAAAAAAGGAGCAACTCTCTTCCTCTACACAATCAAGTGAGCTACAAAGTCTCTGCTCTAAGTCTTATTCATGCCTCGTCCAGTCTTCTGTGTCCCTAATTACCCAAGTATTAAATCTGACCAGCAGGCTAGTTGGTAACATGCATGGACAGGAGAGGCTCCTCATAAATCAAAGCCATAATTAAACCTTCAACTCTCCCTATGATTGCTTATTTATTGCCATTTCCATTTTAACCTTGTTTCTTTGTCCCCGTTTCGACAAAAGCTGCTACATGTATATTCCCTGTTGTGCTAATGGTTAGCACGTTGATTTAGCATACTGACACAGAGACTGCAATTACGGCCTGACACTTTGCTTTTGGAACTGCGTTTGATTTGGGGGTTTAATCCGGACTCCTGCCGAGCCAGAGCACTCGTTTTTTGTGTTTTTATTACATGCGAGGGGTAATTATTGTTGCATAAATTAGACAAATGAGAGGGGGGTATGCTCGACGAGGGAGAAGGAGGGCGCGTTGTGAGTGCGCCCTGCTTTTTGTGTGTAACTGAACGTTCCTGGAGGCGTAATTGGCTTAATTGCTGATTGGGCTCACTTCAGAAGGACCAATGAAATCCAGTGCTAGAACAAAGGCATCTATGATGAGCTCTGCTTAGTGCTAGGATTTGTCTGCATGCCATTTGGTAAGTGACATAATTGGACTTGTCAGAAATGTCAGTGAGGATATTGCTTTAGTTTTGTAATCTTTGTTAAATTAGCTTGACATCTTTGTGTATTTCGAGACCCCTCCTTGTCCTTATAAGACAGAAATAGCTAAAAAAAGTGGCTTACAGGTTTTTATGTAATATTTCACAGTTTGCTGCCGACATCAGGTTTGTGTGGCTGCTGGGAAATGTAAACATATTTTACTATTTTCTATGAAATGTGCCATGTATCCTAAACACACATAAATTTTGAACTGCATATTACTAAAAGTTGGGGGGCACGGTGGCTTGGTGGTTAGCACGTTTGCCTCACACCTTCAGGGTTGGGGGTTGGATTCCCGCCTCCGCCATGTGTGTGTGGAGTTTGCATGTTCTCCCCGTGCCTCGGGGGTTTCCTCTGGGTCCAAAGACATGCATTGTAGGTTGATTGGCATCTCTAAATTGCCCGTAGTGTGTGTGATTGCGTGAGTGAATGAGAGTGTGTGTGTGTGCCCTGCGATGGGTTGGCACTCCGTCCAGGGTGTATCCTGCCTTGATGCCTAATGACGCCTGAGATAGGCACAGGCTCCTCGTGACCCGAGAGTAGATTGGATAAGCGGTAGACAATGAATGAATGAATGAATTACTAAAAGTTTTACAATGGGACATGTACTCTAATTAACAACTTCATCAACATCAGTCTCCTGTCTCATCACATGATATAAAAGTTCCTTGCAGGATTTAACAGTTCAAAACTGTTTCCGCTGTTGTTTGTACAGAGTGTGTAAGTGCTCTTCTCTGTATTGATGATGAAGTGATGAGCAGGAGCGTCGCTGAAATTTTGACAGCTGCTACCTGATTGTGAACTGAGCTTATGTCCATTATGCAGTGGCACATACCTCTCCAAAAACTAGATCAAATCATGAGCAAAGTTCACTTAACTAGCAAACTGACTGTATTTACCGCTCTTTATTTTATTATTTCTTTTTATTTGTACCCTGGCTTCTTACCTCATGTGATTTTTCAGGTAGATGCCAAGGCAAGGTTACATATTGACTGAAATTTTGCGCCATTTTGGTCAAAACCTGATGTCTTGGTTGTTTACCAGAATTTATTCAAAGCAACATCTGATTGTTTTTTTTTTTTACACTGCCACACACATGTTTTCATTATTCACTTTCACCTGGTTTGTTGAGTTCACTTTAAGGTTTATGGAAAGTTATGTGCTTGACTAATTTGAATCCATCTAAGCCATTGTATTTGTTTATGCTGTGGCGAAATGTACAATTAACCGTGTAATTTAACTAAAGTCAGCTCTAATGAACTGCACAAACAATTTAGTATTACCATAAGTGAACAGATTCAATTTTACAGTGTAACTGACTGAACTTATATATATATATATATATATATTTTTTACAGATTCAGCCAAAGTAGAGCCTGTGCTGTTTAAGTGTGTCAGAGACGTCTTCTACAAACCCATCGACAGCCTGTTAGGACACTTAGTGAGCATGATGCAGGCATGTGAAGAACGTCCTAGCCCACTGCTCAGACAAACGCTTCCTGAAAGTGTACAGGCCAAGATTCCTAAAGAGTGGAACTATATTCCCCAGGAGGCCACGACGAAAGACAGCAGCAAGAGTGAGTAAAGTCTGAAATCAACCAGACAGTCGCAATCAGATTTAGGAATTAAAGGAGCTTGACTACCATCTAGAATAAACATCTTGTTTAAATCATCCTAACAGGTAAACTAGCAGTCATGATCATTTTGTTTATTTCAGTAATTCAGGAACAAAAGAAATACATTAATAGTCACATATTCATGGTTAAATGAATATCGTTTTCTGTGTATAGTGTAAATCTCATTTCATCTCATCTCAAAAATTGCAACTCATTTAATGGTCTAAATATCTAAATCTAAATATGTTATTGTCCTTCGCCTGCTCCCTGTTCAGGGTCACCATAATGGATCATCCGATCCACATATTTGATTTTGGCACTGGTTTTACTCCGGATGCCCTTCCTGACACAACCCTTCCATTTTATTCGGGCTTGGGGCCGATAACGAAAGTTAACCCCTCAGTGGCTGGGTTGGTTCCCTGCCCAGGAATTCAAGCCCGGGCCATGGTGGTGAGAGCACAGGATCCTGCCGCTGGACTGAATAAATCTCTAAATATAAAGCTTAAAATAAATAAACACAGAAAAAATGTCGGACCAGACATGAATAAGAGGGAGGCACAGGCAGCATCACTGCGTCACAGCTCCAACGTTTCCGGTTCTGTCCTTAGCTCAGGTTCCTGTCTGTTCCTGTGTACATTCTCCCTGTGCACATGTGGGTTTCCTCTGAGCTGTCCAGTTTCCTTCCACCTCCCAAAAGCGTGACAATAGGTGGACAGGCTGTGTGTGCATGTGTGTCTGAGAGGTGTTCTGTGATAGAGTTCCAGTTAGAGTTACGGTTGAGGGTTAAGGGCTGGTGTTAGCTAAGGGCCTTGCTCAAGGGCCCTGCTCAAGGGCCCAGCAGTGGCAGCTTGGCTGTACTGTGATTTGAGCTCAACCTTCTGATCTGAGCTTCCACTTCCTGCCTTTTCCTGCCTCTTGCCACGTTTCTGGTTGCACTACAATCCTGACTCTGAACATATAAATGAAATAAAGTGATATTTAAATTAGGTTTAATTAATTCAGGAAGTTCAAATTGTCATTAATTAAATTACTATTCATTTTACTGCACTAGACCTCTAAGTTAGATCTATTTATGATTTTCATTTTGTTTGATTGTTTAACCAAACTGACTCTTTTTACTTTTTATAACCTGTTCATAAATATCAATTTCTTTTCCCATTAAATACAGTCACCATTAGTCTGACCATTCAGGCTCTCTCCTTCATCTTCACCCACCTCCCATCCTGCGTCTCCTCCATCCCTCTGCCGGTCCGCTTCCTCTTCCACATGGCTGAGAAGCACCAGTGCCAGAGCAGCAGACAGCAGAGGCCCATGGGTCTGCTTATCCGGGCACTGCTCAGCTTCCTGTGCCAGGGTCTGGAGAATGGTGAGACCCTGGAGCTGGTATCTACTGAGCCCTTGGAGCGAGGGGTCAAAGAGCATCTGGCACAGCTGTCTGAGTGCCTGCAGGTGAGCCTGGGCCTGGAGAAGGGCAAGCCCAAGCCCATCACGCACAAGATCCTGCAGGGTCTGGAGGAGAAAAGGCCTAAGTGGAGCTCCATGCAGCTGCAGAAAGCACACAAGCTCTGCAGTGAGAGGTGAGCTCTGAGCACTAGTCTGAAACACAGCAATTTGTTAATCATTTACAGTAAAAGGTTAATGTTATGCGATTGAAAATGTAGCTCTAGGGATTTCAATTTGTTTGCAGTAAAACAGATTACCTTAATGCAATTGAAAATATACCAGAGGAAAAAAAAAAGGCTCTCATGTATGCGCCAATATGTTAATGTATAATTTCAAACCAGACTTATCTTGACTTTTGCTCTGCTGAGTTTTTCAAAGTTCAGTCATTTAATCAATGAGCAGTTTACATTTAGGGTAATTGCATCCTGTGTGATCATGAATTTAATGCCGCATTTAATGTCAACGGCGACCCTGCTCACATCACTTCGGAGAAGAGGGCAGCTTGATGTTTTTGGAGAAATGACATCACTGCTTATTTTGTTAGTCTATTTTTTTTTTTTATGCAAAAACTTCTACCACAACTTCTACCACAACAATGCTACTTAAATAATTCAGTAATTAGCCTTATTTCAAATGATTTAATGTCATGTAAGAAATATATACAGGGAAAAAAATGCAAGGTACATTACTGCTAGTATTCCAGGAAATGTTTTCCCATAAATGACAGGAAAGAGGGAGGGAAAAAAGAGAGGGCAGAAAGGGGCAGGATAGAAAAAAGCTAGGAAGAGTGATTATGTATCACCTGTCTCAGACAGTCAAGAGATCCATTACTATTCATTAAAATAACCTTCACTTTCCAGCACTGTTTGTGTTGTAAACAATCAGCGTACAGTGCAGCGGCGGAGTGCGCGTTCCCTAAAAAACCTCCCCCCCTGTACTTGTCAACACACACTGACATGCACACACACCCCTGCGCAGTCTCTTGTCTTTGCAAAGTAATTTGTAGAGGAGAAGATGATTGCTCTCCATCATGGTGACCCTGGCAGCGCTTGACGGCGTGCATACACAGATGAAGATGAATGCAGTGGGTTCGGTCGGCGGCGGGGGTGTCCTGCCTCTTTCAGGGCACATTGGCTCTAATGACGTGATTGATAGCTTGTCCTGGATCCGCCGAGCCTCTCATTAATCAAGCTGCTGACTGGATCCAATCATTTGCTTCACCTGCACACTGATGGACAGGGAAGGATGCGGGCCCAGGTGCTGACACGTGGCCTGCTCAGGGCCTCGGCAGCTTCTCCTCAATGTCAGCGCCACTAACGGCCGCCTGACAGCCAGCACTCACCGTCTCGCTGCCTGACTACTTACAAAAAAAAAAGGTGGGGAAGTGAGCGAAAAACAGTGATAGCAGGTGTGGGAGGAAGTTTTTTTTTTTTTTTTTTTTTTTTTTTTTTAAGTTTGATGTGAGGTGAGACATGTTGAGGGGTGGTATGGAGCTGGAGGTTTATGGTACAAATAGTGTAGCTTTGAATTTTTTACACTTTTTTGTGTGTTCCCTGTGGTTTTTTTAGTCAATGATAAAATGAAGAAAAGATGTAAAAAGTGTTATAGGCAGCATGCCAACATTTCAGCGTTGGTTACACTGCTAAATTGTCCTCGCAATGCCCATCTGATAGCTATTTGTCAGCTCATGTTCCTCATGCTATATAAGCAGAGACTGTTTACATGGATACATCTCTCTCTCTCTCTCTCTCTCTCTCTCTCTCTCTCAGCACATTTGAGCGTGTGGAGAGTGGCCTGGTGCAGGATAGAGGTGGACCCAGTGAACCGGCCGAGCAGAAAATGTGTGCTGTGCTGCTGGAGTTGTGCCAGGGAGCAGGTGGTATTCAGAACCTGCGGCAGATCCATCACACCATCCAGCTCAATGAGGTGGGCATGCGCTGGTTTTTACCAAGCAATTAAGCAGCGCTGCATCCACAGGCAAAAAGAGTTTAACACTTAACTCTAGACACACACACACACACACAGCCTTTGCATTTCGAGGATTGAAGCAACCCCTGACAACTGTATGAGAAAATATCCTGTAAACGCATTGCTGTGCTAAAATCTGTTCTTGCAGTTATTATAACTATTGAATGCACGATTCTGATTGGTAGAAGGTATTAATTAATTATCTAAACCAGTATTACACCTGGCTCTAAGATGCAGCATAAAGGGAAGGTGATAATACTAGAGCATGTAAAAAGAGCAAATATCTAGAGCAGATGTTTATTAAGAAGAAAAAATAGACAGCTGAGACAGCAGAATCATAACTTCAGTGATGATATGCACGTATAATAATGTATACTGGTGTAATAATCGGTGATGTCATTCACGAAATCGCAGACATGTCTTGTACTAGCAAGTGTGCGAATGCACAGGGTCAAAATAAACAATAACCAAAACTAAAATGAGAAGATGGCAAGCTCGAGGATGATCAGCTATCCTTATACAGGTTAAATCAGCCACCGCAACAAGGCTTACCCCAATCACCTCAACATCGAACATGGAACCTGAAAGCGGAGGAAAAAATCCCACAGACGCAGCACTAACTGGGTCATAACAGCAAAAAATAGAGCCGGCTACAAGCTTTACATGTGCTGAGCATTTCTGCTGTTTGGTGGATGCGCCTGTCTGTCATTTCCATCCTTCTGTCCTTTCGTCTGTCTGTCTGTGTGCTTTTCCTATTTAGAATGAGTGCGTAAATATTTGTAGGATTCGGAATAAAGAATTTGTAGGACTCGGAATAAAGTTCGGAATAAAAATGACAAAGTTTAATATCTATTTAGATTTAGCTCTAGGTACTGGAATTGATCTAGTCAGGGTTAAAGTCACAGCAAGTTTTTTCTTCAGTAGCTTCCTTCCTGTTTAAATCTGAGGCATAAGATTTGTAATAACTGAGTTTTTGGAGGCAGAGGAATCAGCGTCTCTGCCACTGGCTTCAAGTTTAACTTTAACTGAAGGTGAGGGTGGTTAGAGATGATAGCTTCTATAACACGAGTGCTAATAGGAAATAACAGGAAAGTGTGCTAATAGGAAAAAACATTCATTACATTTACATTTACATTTCTGGCATTTGGCAGACGCTCTTATCCGGAGCGACGTACAAAAGTGCTTTAGTTTTCAGTCACTGAATACACTAACACTGGTTCAATAAGACACAAACTTGGGATACCATTAGCCTAACACTGAGTTGGGTTTTTTTGGGTTTTTTTTTAAACTTTGCAACATAGTACGTATACTGGAAAAAATAAGAGCTAGTTTAAGTACTTCAGGAAGAGGTAAGTCTTCAGTTGCCGTTTGAAGACAGTCAGAGACTCGGCCGTACGGATACCTAGGGGAAGTTCGTTCCACCACCTCGGTGCCAGAACAGAGAAGAGTCTAGATGTATACCTACCTTTTTCCCTGAGAGATGGTGGGACCAGTCGAGCAGTGCTAGTGGATCTGAGTAAGCGAGGTGCAGTGCGAGAAGTGACGAGAGCTTTGAGGTAAGATGGCGCTGGTCCATTCTTGGCTTTGTAGGCAAGCTTTAGTGTTTTGAATCTGATGCGTGCAGCTACCGGAAGCCAGTGGAGGGAACGTAGCAGTGGGGTGGTGTGGGAGAACTTTGGCAGGTTGAAAACAAGTCGTGCAGCTACATTTTGGATCATTTGCAGTGGGCGAATTGCGTTCAGAGGTAGACCTGCCAGAAGAGAGTTGCAGTAGTCCAATCTCGAGATGACCAGAGATTGAACAAGCACCTGAGTAGCCTGTGTGGAAAGAAATGACCGAATCCTTCTGATGTTGTACAGAAGAAACCGACATGAGCGTGTCACATTAGTGACATGGGAAGAAAAGGATAGTTGATTGTCCATGGTTACCCCAAGGTTGTGAGCAGTGGCTATAGGGGAAATCATGGAGTTGCTCAGAGATATCGCGAGGTCTTGGGCTGGGGATGGATCATTCCTGATGATATTAAATGTAATTATAATTAAATAATTGGACGGTAATATTGGTTTCTGTGATGTCAGAAGACTTAAACGCTTCAGGACGTGCTGAATTCGGACTATTTCTATTTTCCATTTGTGTTTTATTCATTTTATTGTGTGTGAAATCCTACTGTAAACATCACTTTTAATGATTCAGTCAAACTTGTGATGAATGTGATCAGTGTGTGTGTGTATTACATTCTAACAAAGGTGTAAAATGATGTTATTTCATCAGTGAAAAGAAGGTTGCTCCTTTGTTAGTTTCTCATTTTATTTTACTACACATTCTCAGAGAATCTTCACTCTCCTAAAAACCTGTTGCTCCACCACTTCAATTGACTCGAGTGGAGTTTTGCATTAAGCAGTCCGATCATTTCAGAGTCTCGCCCGGTCTGTCTTCTGCCCCTGCTCAGCAGAAGAGTCGGTCATTGTAACTGCTGCACTATTTCTGTTAGTCTTAAGTGACAGGCTTCATCGTGTCACATCTATACATATCTCTGTCCTCAAATCCTATTCTGGATTAAGACTGATTAATTTCTACCATTGTCGGGCCAATTACTGAGGGAATAGAGAGGAAAAGAAATGTCCATTACTTCCAAAATTGGATATGGAATAATTGTAGAGATGTACTCATTTGTCCATTGGTGTGTTCAGTAGGCCTGTGGAGATTCCTGCTTAATTTTACCATTTTAATGGGTGCTTGTGAAATGTAGTCTAATAATAATAATGTACGTCTAGACTCATCCTGGTTCGCATGAGCGTTACTATCTTTGTCCTTTCAATCATTTAGTCCTCACGTGCTGTCTTTTTTTAGAGGATTTTATTTAACTTTTGCCACAGTATTCTCTCTCTCTCTCTCTCTCTCTCGCTCTCACTCTCGCCCTCTCTCTCGCTCTCTCTCTCTCTCTCGCTCTCTCTCTCTCTCTCTCTCTCTCTCGCTCTCTCTCTCTCTCTCTCTCTCTCTCTCTCTCGCTCTCTCTCTCTCTCTCTCTCTCTCTCTCTCTACATTCTGGGCCAAGAACATCAGCGGGAAAAATAAGGTTGATCAAAAAGGAAGCCATAAATATTAATGGTAACCACAGCGCTGATAAAGTCCAGGGTTTTGGTTGACCTTCTTCATTTTAAGAAGACAGAAAACCTGATAATAGAGATTTCAGAGAATTTGGTGTTATTTTGCGTATAAAACATTATTGTGTTCTATCTATCTATCCATCTATGTCATTTATTTATCTAATTATTGGTGAATGCTTTAACAATCATAATAAATGTCCTTTTAAACATAAATTCTCTCTCTCTCTCTCTCTCTCTGACATTCTCCTGCTTATTTTTTTTTTCATTTTTTTTTTCAGGCCTTGTTAAGGTCCAAGCTAGCTCCTGCTGCAGACAGTACATCTTCTCCCGAGGGACAACCGTCTGTCCTGTTCTCCTCAGCAGCGAATGCACTAAACAGTCCGCCCCACTTCAACCCACTCTTTTGCTTTGACCATGTCGGCCACGCTAAATTTGATCAGGTTGGTCTTTTTTTTATTTCGCTTCCATGCAAATACAATACAAGTGATGCAAGTGGAGCCTTTTTTTGTCCTCTCTAGATACATGTCATGTGGCGTGTCGGTCCCTTCTCGTTTTTTTTTTTTTTTTTTAAAGCAGTTCATTTATGCTGTGAACTATTTTTTGCTTTATTTCTCTCCCTCCTGCCTTCGTGCTTAAGCGAGAGCTTTTTCCTCAAGGCCACAGGAGCCGAGCTGGCAAGGTGAACACCAGAGAGGAACTTTAAAGTGCTTTTCTGGGATGAACTCCTGATTCTCTGTAGGTCGCATGGTCCCACTGCAATATTTTATCATGAACGGGGGAGACAAAGAATAAACGCCGAAAAAAGGTTCTCAAAAAAAAAAGGTGAAAGTTTGAAAACACTTGAGAGGTGAACTCATGAAGTATGAGGTGGTTGTGAATTGAAAGAATGAAATAACAAAACCTTGTCTCTTGTGGGTGGACGATGTCATATACGTTGGGTTTAATTCTGAGATATTTCAGTCTCATTGAACTTCTTTAGGCTTCGGGTTGAAGATGGGGAAAGTTCTGCACTCGTGAGATTTGAAGGTCAATCAGTGAAAGAAATCTTCAGGAGAACTTTGTACTTTTGTTCCACTTTTGTTGCGGTAGAAGTATTTGTGTGTGTGTGCGTGTTACCTAAGCTCAAAGGCTAATACTTCACCCACTGTTGTGTGCTAGCTGGAGCACTCGTAATCCTTTTCTGCTTATCACAAGCGTTTGCATTGCTTTGCATAAAGCACCCTATTAAGAGGATGATTAAAAAGCTTCCTCAGCTTCAGGTGGCTGTGCGGTTTATCAAATCAAATGGATGGGAGGGAAAGGGAAAAAAAAAAACAGTGACGAGCCATCAGTCAGCCGGCTGGGGAGGAGGAGGAGGATGAGGAGAAGGAGGGGCCACCGTGTTCTTCTCTTTTTGTCAATAAAAACTCTGCCTGAAGTTAAGAGTGACATTTAGGCAATCAAAGCAATCAGGTTTTTACTTGCCTTGCTAACAAAGGGCCAGTCGTCACATACTCACTCGCTCAGAAACAGGGGAGGAAAAAAAAAACCGCTGGGCAACTTGCCACACAGAACAGCTAGAAGAATAACGGCTCCTCTACCAAAATTGATTTATCTTTTTATAAATGATGGCTACATCCTTCACCAAATGGATTTATAAATTAATTGCTGTCTTATTGGAATAAAAACCTTCTTGTGCAGACATGATAGATAGATTCTGTCGGAGAGACCTCGTCCAGGACCCCCTCCTCTTTAGTTAGTCCAGCCCAGCTGGAGCAGTAATTTTGTGATCGTATTAACGCTGATTAATAACTAACAATACTCCCTGCACATTTGTCAACAGTCAGCTATGAGCACGAGAGAGTGGGACTGGGCCCAACTGCTGCCGGCCTTCAGAGTGAGTCAGGTGACCTTCACAGATCTGCTGGCTAACAGGTAATAGTGCTTGATCTCTCTTTCTCTCTCTCTCTCTCTCTCTCTTCTCTCTCTCTCTCTGTCCCGCTCCCTGCCTCTATCAATCTCTCTTGTCTCTTTTTTTGTCTGTCTGTCTGTCTGTCTGTCTCTCTCTCTCTCTCTCTCTCTCTCTCTCTCTCTCTCTCTCTCTCTCTCTCTCCTGCTTCCCATTTCACAGAAATATATACTTGGCATGAACTCGGAGGAATCCCTCTTGTCAATGTAAACGTGTGTGTTTTCGTTAGCACAGATGCAATTTGGTAGGAAGTCTCTGATTGCTTGCTGTTGTGTGTATAGCACTGGGGAGCACTGAGATGAGTTAAAACATAAAATCTCGGAGAAGATGCTCGGAGAAGAAATTACAGCGCTCATTACTGATGGACAATAATGTAGCAAGTGGAATTGAACACAACTTTTATAAACATTTTAAGCGGAGAACATATCATGTGCCAAGCTAGAATGACAACATACAGGTGCATCTCAATAAATTAGAATGTTGTGGAAAAGTTCATTTATTTCAGTAATTCAACTCAAATTGTGAAACTCGTGTATTAAATAAATTCAATGCACACAGACTGAAGTAGTTTAAGTCTTTGGCTCTTTTAATTGTGATGATTTTGGATCACATTTAACAAAAACCCACCAATTCACTCTATCAACAAATTAGAATATGGCGACATGCCAGTCAGCTAATCAACTCAAGACACCTGCAAAGGTTTTCTGTGAACTTTATAAGGAATGGACTGAAACTGGGGTCAAGGCATCAAGAGTCAAGGAATTTGGCTACAGTTGTCATATCTTGTTAAGCCACTCCTGAACCACAGACAACACCAGAGGCATCTTACCTGGGCTAAGGAGAAGAAGAACTGGACTGTTGCCCAGTAGTCCAAAGTCCTCTTTTCAGATGAGAGCAAGTTTTGTATTTCATTTGGAAACCAAGGTCCTAGAGTCTGGAGGAAGGGTGGAGAAGCTCATAACCCAAGTTGCTTGAAGTCCAGTGTTAAGTTTCCACAGTCTGTGATGATTTGGAGTGCAATGTCATCTGCTGGTGTTGGTCCATTGTGTTTTTTGAAAACCAAAGTCACTGCACCCGTTTACCAAGAAATTCTGGAGCACTTCATGCTTCCTTCTGCTGACCAGCTTTTTGAAGATTTCATTTTCCAGCAGGATTTGGCAGCTGCCCACACTGCCAAAAGCACCAAAAGTTGGTTAAATGACCATGATGTTGGTGTGCTTGACTGGCCAGCAAACTCCCCAGACCTGAACCCCACAGAGGATCTATGGGGTATTGTCAAGAGGAAAATGAGAAACAAGGGACCAAAAAATGCAGATGAGCTGAAGGCCACTGTCAAAGAAACCTGGGCTTCCATACCACCTCAGCAGTGCCACAAACTGATCACCTCCATGCCACGCCCAATTGAGGCAGTAATTAAAGCAAAAGGAGCCCCTACCAAGTATTGAGTACATGTACAGTAAATGAACATACTTTCCAGAAGGCCAACAATTCACTAAAAATATTTTTTTTATTGGTCTTATGAAGTATTCTAATTTGTTGAGATAGTGAATTGGTGGGTTTTTGTTAAATGTGAGCCAAAATCATCACAATTAAAAGAAATTTATTTAATACACGAGTTTCACAATTTGAGTTGAATTACTGAAATAAATGAACTTTTCCACAACATTCTAATTTATTGAGATGCACCTGTATGTGACACATATGTTAAGTCTGTTTCATCTGATTTCCTTTTGTAAATGCAGTAACAAGCTTAAGCAGGCAGCTGATTAGATACACAGTTTCAGACTTTAAAACTGGCTTGAAGAGTTTCTTGGCATTATATCATATTTTTGACTCATATGTTAGTCATGAGGGGGGCATGATGGCTTCAGTGCTTAGCATATTAACCTGCAGGGTTGGAGTTTTGATTCCTGTCTCCACCCAGTGTGTATGGAGTTTGCATGTTCTCCTCTGGATACTCTAGTTTCCTCCCTGGTCCAAAGACATGCTTTGTAGGCTAATTGGCAGCTCGGAATTGTCTGTAGTGTGAATATGAGTGTGTGTTCAATGGGTTGGCACCCGTCAAGTCCCCTGGGATAGACTCCAAGTTTTTTGTGACCCTCTTCAGAATAAACAGAAATACAGAAAATGAGTGAGTAAATGTGCTTCACTGTTTGCAATGTCAATCAAAGTAGGCCAGGTTTAGTTAAGATAGAAGACTGACTCATGAGACAAAGCAAAATGTAAGCAGAATGTAATGTAACGGGCATGGACAAATTATAAATCCATTAGCTAGCCCAGCGGGTATGTGAAAGCTCCAGTGTGCTGCCCAGTCCCAGGATTCGGTTGCCTAGAAACATGACTGATTATGCTAAAAAGTGGTAGCTAATGTCATGTAAGAATGTACAGCTAGTTAAATGCATTAATACAGTATATGTATATGTACAGTTTAGGGGTTGACTGTGTAGTCATATTCCATATTCTCTCCTATAAATTTGACGTAGCACATTATATTTCAGACCTCTAGAAAACTCAAGGCAAAAATTTTCATCTATGTGATTGGGCTTTATTGTCTCTTGCTGTGTATAGCAGGAGCTGTGCTATATAGAGACTTTGAGCTGCAGCATTTTAGCATCACTGAGTTTGTGTTGCTTATGTGTCTGTTATTCATGCACGTTAATGAATCTGTCTCTAAAAATGCACTAGGATTAGCTGTGATGTTGATGAGGAGCAGGCAGTGATATTCGAGAACATGTTTTATAGTTGCAGCATTGAAGTACGTCACTCAAACGGGATGTGCCTTACATTTAAACATAACTAATAAAGAATGTTTGGTTTACAGATCTCAGTAGGAATTTTTATTTATTTTCTAATTCCAAGCAGCTACTAATAAAAACCATATATCCGGGACATGATCTTTGACCCGACTATTGATTAGGACCTTCTTAACAGTCTGAGTAAAGTTGTGACATGAGTCATTGGGGCTCAGCATGTGTTGTTCTGGGCCACTTTAGATCAGTGAACTCCAAGAAAAGGCAAAAGTTTGTATAACCTTTGAAAAACCCACTGCTGCAAAAAAAAATCTGTGATTGATAGTGAACTGATTGTGGATCATCTGCCCACTGCTCATGCTCAGTAACTGCCCTGTGGCAGTGGTGCAGTGGCCAGCTTGCCTTGTAACCCCCCAACAGCTTGGAGATCCTCCAGAAATCCGTGCATCTTCCACAGTAGGAGGCATCCTTCTCTATACACATTCTCTCAGTGATGGAGTGCCTCTTCCCCCTAAATGGAGTCGTAGGTTGCCGGAGAGGACAACGAGGGGAAAGAGGCAGTAAAGGTGAATGAGACAAGGTTAGACTGTCATTACTTATAAGTGCTGTCTTTGAGACATGTACATTACCCAGCCATGCTTTCCCATGGGTTTTTAAGTTATACACCCCGGTAGTCAAGTCATTTACTGTCGCCGATGTACGTTCGTGCGGCCCGACTTCAGGTGGAACCTGATTGAGGTTGTGCTCTCTTCCTCCTCGCTCCTCCTCATCCTCAGCTTGTTCGGAGTATAAATATTTATGGGACGGGGTGACTCTCCATGCAGCAGAGACTCATCCGTCTCTCTAGACCTCTATTCTGAGCTGTCACGCTGAAGCCTATCAGGCTGCCAAAAGGGCCCCTCACACCTTGTCTAGCAGCTACACAGGCTCCATTTCAAACCATCCTCATTTTTACATGTGCCTTCGAACAAAGGGCAAGCAGCTTGTCTTGCCAAGGACGGTGTTCCTAATAAGGGTGGTGTGTGCCTCTGTGTGTGTGTGTGTGCCTGTGCGTGTATGTGTGTGCACAAGAGTTCTCCACCCTGCTCGCCCTTGTGCCACTTTGTTGCACATGTGTTTAAAACAGATACTGTCATTTGACTCTGTCTCCCAGGCATTACTGCAGGATTATTCATGAATGGTGCTGAATAGGTTATACTGAACTTTGAGTGCAGACTGGCATGGCCTCCCGAGAGAGAGAGAGAGAGAGAGAGAGAGAGAGAGAGATAGGGGTTGGTAGAAAAGGGAATGTAAGAAGGAGGAATGATAGAGGAGGAAAGACGAGAGAGAGAGAGTAAATATTATATAATATGGTGTAATTCCGTGAAGAAAAAGGAGTCCAAATCTTTGTGGCTTGCCTCATTAGAGCTCTCCTTATTCACAGCAAGCAGGTTTACAGCATGTAATGAATGACTGGGATTATAGGAGGCTAAACTTTTACAGATCTCTCGGAACTGAGAAGTGTTTCCTGTTTTTCTCTGCCGCTTGCTTATGTGCCTGTGTTTTTTGAAGGACGTTAGAAGTCTGTGTTGGCGCAGGACTGTGCAGGTTCTCTCGTCTGTGAAGCTCTCTCGCGGGACTGTGGGTGTATTATGCATGTGATGAAAACTATATGACTGGAGTGAGTGATAACAGGGACAGGTCTGCAGACCGATGTCCCAGTCTATGTCTATTTCTGTCACTTTCATTTGAGTCTCGAGCGTAATAGGCCGAGTTTATGAAACATTGCTTTCACGTATCCCGGTACTGCCTCGAGAGACTATCAACTATCAGCATTAGCTTTGTGCTTTGCGCTTTCTCGTTCAATTATCTCTCCAGCACTCCCTTCCATGCTGTCTCGCTGTCCCTTTCCTTACATATTTACTATACCTGTCAGTCCAGTCTAGCTCTCTCGATAATTTCTAAGCGCTGACCTTATATTCGGCTATATAAAACGTAAGAGTCTGGGGAGTGGGCAGTGGTGGACTTTTACACTCTAAGTTGTTAAGTCTTGCTTGATATGACTTCATTAATTCTGAGAAACTTTCAGCGCCAACTCGACTGCAACACCTAACCAGATGGGAGATTAGAGAGAGGGAGAGAGAGAGAGAGAGAGAGAGAGAGACAGCAGATTTACACAGGTGTGGGTGTCCTTCTTTGTCACCTGTCATTTGGCCGTCTCTGCTGGCGGTGTCATAAATCATTCTCAAATGGAACTTTGCAGCAGAGCCGAGCTGATTAATGGAGTCTCTGATTCCCCAGACTCACAACTGACACCTAGAATAAGAGATTGAGAGAGAAAAAGCATATTCTCACACTCTGACATGACCCAATCAGACTGTAGCCAGAGTTAAGGGGATCAGTGGCACAATGACTTTAACCTGATAGACAGCTTATAGCTGAGACACTATTCCATTTAAATGGAAGGATGCACTTCTTCATTCTCAGGTGGGGTGCCTTAACTTTTTTTTTATACCTCCAAAGTAATTGTTGCCAATTCCCACACACTGGGTGTTTCACCCATGTCGTAGCATGGACACAGACGGGGAAGTGAAGTCAAACAAATGTTTAGTCCAAGACATATAAATGACACTGCATTGTTTTGAACTGTTGCTCATACAAGCAGCTGAACATAAGATAACAGACGCATGTGATTGGTTGTGAGACAGGAAGTCCATTCTGCATACACTTGTACAGTAGAGTTAGTTATGCTCACTTGGCCATGGATAATACAGACTGTGTGATTTGAGCTGGTGAATTTCCAGTAATAGGGTAAAATCATTAACCAGTGCATCACCGCTTCTTCTACACAGAAGCGCTTCAATCCTTTGTCTCAATCTTTTTTTGATGCATTACTGGTGATGGCATATTCTAGTGCTCTCTTTGAGTCGAATGTAATGTAAAAACAATTCAAAAAGAGTTCAGGATCCTTCATCTGAGCTTCCAGAGCGTTACTAATTTTGTGGAGTTTCACAGTTCTCCCAGTGTCTCCCACCACCACCACCACCACCATAAAAACAAGATAGTAGATGAACACTAGATAATGAACAAGTATGCGCCTTCTACTCCTCTGTATTGAACCTGACCATAAAATGAATGAATGAATACACTGTACATTAGCAGCTCGAGTTTATTTCACTGTTATATGATTATGTATCTTAACATAGATAGAATGCTATCACATTCTTCAGGATTTTACCTCCATTCTGTCATGTTTTTTCTTCATATTTTGCTTCTTAATTTGACATTTACCTGTCTTGGCTTTGCAATGTGTTTCAGTGTAGATGCATTAATTAATTTTGATCTAAATATGTACACTTTTTTCCCCTCCATTTGCTGTAACTGCTAAAAATACTCCCTCGGTTCTATTCCGTGTCATTCCAGCAATTTGCTACCTTTGTTTCTCAATGTTTTATAAAGAAAGAGCACTTTCTTTAACACTACACTGCTACGTGAACTGTCCTTTTAGCGATTTTGTTGTGCTCTTATTCTCGCCGAAATAATACGTTGCATCAAACAGCCTTGAGTTTGCAGCTCTCAGGTCAACAACCTGGGTCGATCTTTACTACTCGCACTGCTGTGACTCTACAAGCTGTAGTTGCTGCCCAGGCAAATAATTGTTGAGCAAAATGGCAGTTTCAGATCTGAAATGGAGTGCTCTAAATTGCAGTGATAGGCAGTGTGCTTCACCATTGGGCAAATGCCATCTGTTCCAAATGATGGCCATATGGTAAGCTTTCTTTCCCAGGGAACGAAATAAAAACAAATGTGTCAAAATGCTGGGGCTTTGTCCACAGACACTGATCAGCTCATTTAGAGGTGGTGTCCTGGTGGGTATATAGAAGATAATTGTTATTGCTGCACCTTTTCCCTTTTTAAGAGATTGCAGCGTGTTTGTGTTGTTATGGATTTGAAGCGTTTTGTGGCAGAGGGGTGAGCAGAGCTGTCAGAGTTGAAGAGGATTGCAAATCCTATGTGTTATGGGAAAAGCAAATGCTTCACTTGTCAAAGCATCACCTTGGCCTTTCTCTGCAGCTGAGAGGTTCTAAGGTTGTCATATTGAAAACACTTTGTGAAAAGACACGTCTTTTCTCCCTTCCTAGCTTCCTTTATGTTTTGTGCTCGTCGGTTTACTTGTAGCAAAGTTTTTTGTATTTCCCAGTCACTTTTCTAATCCTGAATTTGTTAGGACTGTGTATTAGAGGGTGGTTTCTGAGTGTGTGTATGTGTTTGTGTGTGTATGTGTGTCTCTCTGTGTGTATATGAGGCTGGTGAATCAGTGAAGCCTAGGAGAAGGCCGCGGCCCCACCTCACACAGCGGAGGCTGGCTGAAAGGCTCATTAATCAAACTCTGAGTCACAGATGTGATGGCTTCCACACAAACTGCCAGCAGACTGTGAAAGTCACATCGAACAGAGTCAACTGTCAAGCAGCATGGCCGCCATCTTCCTGTCTGCTCTGCTTTTTGCCTGATACGCCAAAAAATCTCCGGAATTTCATACATTAGCAGCTTCTGTTCCTTCGTTTTTTTCCCTCTCTCTGTCTGTGAACTATTAGGAGCTTTCTGCAATCCCAGAGTCATACTTCAGTGCAGTCAACAATTTACTTTCTGCAGTGTGGTTAACTCATTTAGTGACACTTCTATTAGTGTTAATAAAATGACTTCCTAACAGAAGAGTCCTTCTCTGCAGTCTAAAACCGGATCCATTGAGTTCCATTGGGTTTTTAAAATCCGGATCACTCTCAGTCTTTTCTCTAATGCACTATTATCTGCAATAGTCTACCATCCTAATTTACAGCTATCTAAATGAGCTCCATCAGTGCCATAATCTGTCTGGCCAGTGATTGACAAAGCCACCCTGGTGTCCCTGGATAGAGTGAGGCCACTGACAGGCAGCAGGTCCCCCAGTGTCACCGCGCTGCCAGTCACTGAGCAGCGCCGTCAGCACCCAGCCATTTGCATCCAGGGCCAGAAGCAGATAATTAGAAGGATTTCTGCCTGTCAGTGTTCATCTGGGCTTCGGTGAACATGCCTTGACAAGACGACAGAGATCTACTGTGCACTAGCATTAGACTGTAGCAAAAAGGATCTGGCTCTGAAGATGCAGGGAGAGAGTTTGGAGCGTTGGATGATTGATATTGTAATTAATTTGAGGGGGGTCAGCGATGACATTGAATTCATCCTGTAGAAATAACAGTCTCTAGTCACTACGTTTTTGCATTCTTTCATTGGTATGTAGAATTTCCCAATAGACACTGTCTAGACATTGTGGTAAATACTTGTAGCGTGGTGAGAATGGCGGCTTGGTGATTAGCACTTGAGTCTCACACCTCCAGGGTTGAGGGTTTGATTCCTGCGTGTACATGTTTGCATGTTCTCCTTGTGCTTCAGGGGTTTCCTTCAGGTACTTCAAATTCCTTAACCAGTCCAAAGATTTGTGTTGTAGGCTGAGTGGCATCTCCAAATTATCTGTAGTGTGTGAATGGTGGTGTGAATGTGTGTTTTTGCATGATTGCCCCCAGTGATGGGTCGGCATCCTGTCCAGGGTGTCCCCCACCTTGTGCCCCGAGTCTCCTTGAATAGACTCCAGGCTCCCTGTGACTCTATGTAGAATCAGCAGTATAGAAAAAGGATGGATTTGTAGCATGCAAAGGAAGCAGATATGGCCCTGTTTGTATGACTGCACATTCTCTCACTTTCTGTATGAGACATTCATGATGCATGATATATTCACATGTACATTCATTGGCTTTACTAAGAAATCTGCCTTCTGTTCTGAGCAGTGCCTGAATATTAAATGCAGAAGACAGCAGTGACACTCATAGTGCTAATTTGCTCACCTAAAGAAGAGTAAAGAACATTCTCATTCTTCATGTCATTGTGTGGAGTAATGAATGTAGCAGCAGCATGTTTCATGACTTATGTAATTCTGTTGATCAGATCATTCAAATAATGTATCAGTAATCCCTTTCTCCAGAAAGCAATGCTCTGCTGCCTTGCGTCAGCCTCACTGACATATTCCCCGAAACAGTGGAGGAGAAGGTGAGCTGTCCTCCTAAGCAAATTGAGCAGATCCCCCAGGGCATTTGGAGTCTGGAGCAGTGTAACACTCTGGCCCATGGGCAGATGGTCATCTAGCCTCTTGAAACCTGGGCTTCTTGGGCCTTCATTGGCATGCAGGTGCTGTGAGCATATCGGGCCAGGTCTGGAAGGACAGGGAAAGATGATGAAGGTTGCTCACTCATGGCTGATGAAGAGAAGGTCTGATGCCACATATGCTCATTACCTGCTTTGCTTTGTGTTTTATCATAGAGTTGTGTGTGTGACAATAAAATAGATCTGTTTAAACCTGAGCACATTTGTGGAGGCGGCAGCAGCAGCATCTCATACATGACAAAGTAACATTGCTCCTAAATTATTACATTAAATGAATAAATTAATGACATTTGTCCCTTTTTTCTTTACAAATGCACAAATGGGACCATAGATCTCTCTCGCTGCCTTCCAAAATTATTTTCCCTAACAAACTACAATGTTAACATGAGCACATTGTTAACATAAAGCTACATGGTAGTTTATACGATGGTTTGAAGATTGCCTTCATGTGACAGGTTTGCTATGTTAAGTTGTTTTTGATGCAACACAAAGAAAAGACGAGGACTTAAAAGCACTAAAGCTGCGTATTGAATTCCTCTTCAGCGGTGGATTGAAGTCTCTGGAATCGATTCTTTCTCTTTACTTTTTTTCCTTCAAACATCTTTATTTTCTTTATATCTCTGCTTTGTCATGACTGTTAAGCACAGGCTGCTGGATTGAATTTGCTCTGCTAAGACATTTAGTGATCCTGATCGTGCCTTTGAATCCATGACCAGCTTAGCTGGGAACGAATCTCTCAGATGTACTTATTCTATTACAAGAAGTCATTTCCTTTTGCTGCTATAGATGGTGTGCGTCGGCGTCGGCTGGTAGCCTGCATTGTGGCTGTCTGCCTGCACAATTTGTGCGATACACTGTGGCAATGTTATGAAACGCCATTCGGAATGAAAGATGTTCCTTGTCAGGCTTTCTATCTCTCCTTCTTTATCTCCCTCTCCAATCATCTCATCCGTCTCTTGCTCCTCTTGAACTTGGGTGCTCTTGCCAGAGGGAGCAGATCTAATCAGATAGTGGGGCCATGGAGCACTGGGCCAGGGGGCATTGCTGCCTCCCCGTCGCGGGCACAACGCTGACCTCGAGCCATTCCAGGCAATCAGTCACTCAGCACAACCTGTCCATTTCAGTCTTGGCCAATCCAGTGTGTTCTGTCTTCTCCAGACCAGCATTCAATTTCAGCCAGTATGCTTGTATAGCTTGTTTCAAGACTCTTCATCCTTCATCTGCTTTTTTTTTTTCTTTTGCTCTGTTTTCTTGGAAGACCTACCACCTGCTGGCTCAAGGCCAGCCGATTGTCCCTTCCTGGTCTGAGAGAGGTCAGAACGCCTGCTGTTTTCCTTCCTGCTTATCCAGAAAGCACTGCTCTCCTCAGATAACCAAACCCAGCAGTGGGCAGCGACCTCCACACCACACACCGCGGGAACCAGGAGAGGGCACGGCCAATAACCGAGACCTCCTTCAGCTCTACTTTATTACAGCTGTACCTGACTAAGATAGATGTGTTATTTTTACACTAAGCTTTTTATGATTAAATATCATGTTTGCTTACTCATTCTTGACCTTGATAGACAAAAAGTCAAGGTCTGCTCAAAGCACAGCGCACTTAATCTCAGATCATTTGGTAGACAGAAACTGAAAGAAGGGTTATGTGGTATAAAGAATGCTTGTGGTTTAATAAGCCAAATGAGGAGTGTAAAGTATGTGGTTCTGTACTGATATTTGACTTTGATAAGTCAGCATAATTAGTGATGGGATACTAAGGGATTTTGCCATCTGTGATACTGTCCTTAAATATTGTTCTACACATACACACACACACACACACACACACACACACACAATCCCCGCCAGGTTTTAAAAGGCATCCAGCCTCAGGGGATAGTCATGTGACATGCTTGTTTAAAACAGATCAGCTTAGTTGTGAATGTTTTCAGTAGCATCAGATATTGGTGATAGCAGCGATCAAATAGACGAAGCTGTTCAAATGGCCGGCAACCAAAAGGACTTTGGAAAATTGAATGCAAGGGCAAGATTAGAAAAGCACAGTGATTGAAGGCTGAGGAATCCCTGGCCTGGCCAGACTAATTAACACTTCCAGTATGAACATTCTGTCTCATTACAGCTCTAGTGCTTATGTAATGTACTTGCATAGTGGACCAGCACTCTGAGTTTAGGTGTTGTTTAGATCATTAAGATGCTAAGGCTATGGCTGTACATGGATATGGATAGGATTTGTTAGGGATTTTAATATAGCGCTAATATAGTGCTTTTTTCCATTTCAGTAATGATGTGCTAAATATTCTCCCTGACACTGTAGACGAAAAGTAAGCTTTTCTTTATGTAGCAATGTTATTGTCTTTGGTGATTCATCCAAAATAACCCAGCAGTTCAATTATACTGTGTCTCTATCTCCCATATGATGTGCAGAGAGACAGAGAGAGAGAAAGAGAGAGAGAGAGAAGCTCTCAGGCTACATAATGAGGGTGAATTAAGCCATCTCCTTCTATAGATGCTGTGAAAAAAAGGTGAATAAGGCTGGAGTGAGGCCTCTACATTTACTTACTACTGTCCTTCTCTTAGCCATCTATCCACCCTCCCTCTCTTCTCTCTCTTACTTTATCTCACACTCTCTGAGCTTGTATCTGCTCCCCTCACAGTCCTCTTCTCTCTCTCTCTCTCTCTCTCTCTCTCTCTCTCTCTCTCTCTCTCTCTCTTTCTCTTTTTTGATTTCATAGCTCTGTTTCTTGGTTTTCCCTGCTGAATGTGTGGGAACTGGAAGGCATGCTTCTCTTTACCCCCCACGCAGAATGGATTGCCTTGAATTTCTAAGGCTGTAGAAGTGTCCCATTGTTATGATGTCACCACATCTCAAGAAGGATGACCTCCAGACCCTATGGATTCATGGCTGTTTCGTCGCCCCCTCTCTTCCATTTTCGACAAGTGCGGTTGCTTTTGTCCACCCACTAGGGGGTACGCAGGCTTTTCGGGAGAGAATCTGGAGCACTTGCGGCTTAAGGCGTGCAACTTTAGTTGACAGCGGCTGCCGCTTCGTTGCGGTGTCCATCGACTCGACCTGGCTCTCTTTCACTCTGCAGCGTGTCTTCCTTTTACTTTTCTATAGCTAAGAATATAGCAAGCGCCGCCAGATGTCGCAAATACATCACCGTACGGTGAAAGGCTGGCTGAAATAAATCAAGGCACGTATGCAGTGGGGGGATGTGAACTGAGGCTGAAGCTCTCTGAGAGTATGCGTGTGTGTGTGTGTGTGTGTGTGTGTGTGTGTGTGTGTGTGTTGCATTTGTGTCTGCGAGGAGTAAAGGGCAGCAAAGGTCGTAGGATAGTCCCTCTGTTGTTTTATATTTTATGTATAAGATGAGGCGAGAGGATATGACAGAGGGAGGTCTCCCATATGATCCCATACCTCAAAAAAAAAAAAAAAAAACGCCTTTAGCTAGAGGTCCAGCCAAAGGGACAAGGCCCCCAAAGGGACACAGAGGGCGCTTGAGTTGTCTTAGGACTTGCCTGACCAAAAATAATGCTAATTGCGGCTTGAGAATAGACATCGTCTCATCCTGGCACAGCTTGCATACATCACGCATCACACGCACACAATCCTGAGAAAAGGACTAAGTGAAATGGGCTGCGAGAGGGCTTTGTTTGCAGTTGAAGGAGAGCGAGGCAGACATGTCCTCAGATCTTTGCCGAGTCGGGGATTCCCTAGAGTGGTGCTATCCCAACAACGTTTGCTCCTGTGGGGGGAAAAGTTTACAGCCATCGACGCATTTGTAGCGCCGCTACACAGAGCTCGGCATTAAAAAATCCTAGATCTAAGCAGACATGTCCAAGCAAAGCGAGGGAAAAGGCAACAGCTACAGATGGGGATAGAAAAGAGATGCTACAAAGACTTTAGAGCAAAGCCCTCGAAAATACCGTATTTATCCGGCTTATTTGTAGAGATGACAAGAAAACAAAGTGAAACACACCAGCATTATGCCTCTTACAACACTGCCTCTTTGTAAGACTCGCCTCACCTCTTTAGCACACCTCTATAGGCATAAAAAGCAGCTACATTACACTAGATGGATGGCTGTAGTCAAGCTTTGATATGCTGATGTGATGTTTTTTATTCCATCAGACAAACAGGCCAAGATGGCTGATCACCCTAGATCACCACAAGACGTCCTGGCCATTTCTTGATAAAAAAAATCTTTGCAGTATGGTCCAGTTTATAATGTCGTTTGATAATCGTTGCGAACACTGTGGGAAATGATGAAGCCTTACCGCTTGGTGTCAGTGTGCGGTTTTACCCCACAAAAGAATCCACTGTCCGTAGACGTATTGAGAATAGAGGGCATGGCAAGAGGCTTGAGTTCAGCTGACCTTGCTTTTGCCCTGATCGTATGCACAGATACTATCTGCTCTTGAATGAAGGCACAGAGCAGGCAGATGTTAACGAGTCAGGAATGAGAAAATGCTTATACAGCTGGATTACCTGGAACAATGGCACTAAACACATTTTAAATGCCAAGTGTAGCTTATATGCCTTCTCATGCCTTATTATATGGGTAGGATGGGGAATACTGGATATAGGGGAGACTTAGTTGGGAAAATAAACCTTGGAATCACATCAAATCCAAAAACATGTCTGAACATGCAGTATGAATTGGAGTCTGTTATGAGCAAGCTTTCTTTTGCAAACAGTCTTTGCCGTCTGTTTGTTTTTACTCTCCATTCCTTGTAGTGTGTTTACATGCACATTAATAATTCAACCTTTATCTGATCTTAGCCTGTTTTAAGAAATCTGATGGTTCTCACTGTTGTGGAAACCCTTGAATAAGTCATGGAAAAAGAAATGGTCTTTTTCCAATGATAAAAGGGAGAGATTATGGAAAAGGTATTTTTATTAGCCCCAATTTTATCATTACATTTTAAAGAATCGGTTTGTAGTGGGGCCTTTCATCAGATCATCACGTCTTTATTCTTTGTAGGATCTTTATCGGATAAGCAGCTGGAGAGAGATGTACATCATGTATTTAAGAAAATCCTAGCAAGAGTTTTCCCTTTCTCTTATTTCCTAAGTGCATATAAATGTATGGGAGTCATACTGACACCTTTTTTTTTTTTTGCCTTTATTTCATTTTTGTACAAGTAGACTATTTTTTTCTACACAATAGGAGCAGAAGAACAATAACAAAGTACCCATTAAAGGGGTCACAATGTACAAGAACTTCATAATGGATCATTTTATGTTTGTTGAGACTTTTTTGGAAAGCTGTAGCCCCTTCAGTGCTCTTTTGCCTTGCTCAAGAGGCATTACACCTCGGATATGCAATACCATCCTTAATGTAGTCCGGTCTGTTTACTTGTGCTTATTCATACTTTTTTTTTTTTTTTTGTTCCTTGAGGATTTGTGGTATATGCTGCTTCGAGGATGAAAACACCTTAACAAAAGGTTTCCCTGCAAGTCAAGGTAATTAAGTGTTGGATTAACCTCTGTGGCTGCATCTGTAGATTTAAACCACGGAAAAGGTTATTTTCCCGATGCTCTTTAATAGGGCCTTGTAAAAATACTGGGCCGGTGCAAATGATGTTCCCGTGCATTGTTGAATGCGTATGATTTTTGTATTTAGGAAAAAAATCCCATTACAGATGTAACCATATTACTTCCTGTGGGAATATGTGACATTTGATATGAAATTATGAAATCCATAATATGCAGTCCTCTCCTCTGGTCCTGATAATGTTCTGAGCAGTGTACAGGTTTTGCGGGGTTATTGTTTTATAATAATAATAATGTACTTGAATTATTGAGTGTGCCATATTGATTTTGGAAATAAAAACCATTTATTCTAGAGGTAGATGTTATTGTTTTAATATCAGGGCTTTGCTAATTAGATTTATCTTGTATGTTTCATTTTTCGTGCCAGAATGTTTTGTTCTTTGTTTTTAACTCAGTCATGAGCTTCACATGAGCACAAGCAGGAGTAAGAAAAAAAATTATTTTCATAATTCAGCTGTGTTTTTTTAGCCCTTAATTCATCCTGGCTGTCATTAGGGTCCATCCAGGACACAGTGACTGACTTCACTGTGATTTATGTAAAGATCTGGATCGGTGTGATAATACACGGTGACACAGCTAGGTTTTTGGACTGTGTTATGAATTTGTAATATTCATATAGACAAAGCTGCTTCATATATGCTTAAGGGAACCTCTTGCTCGGCTAGCGCATTAGGTTTCTGTGTGTTTGAGTGTGTTTGAGTGTGTGTGCTTGCTTGCATTCTCCCTCCCTGCCCCGTAAGCACAACCGACCTCTTCTTACCCCCTCCCTCCCCAACTCCCCCTCTCTGGCAGAGCCACAGCTTCGCCCAGGTGCTAGCAATGAAACTTTAATATGTTATTTAAATATGGAGGGAATTAGCCTTTGAGATGCATGGACTTGGGCAGCTGCAGAGGGTGCAGTGGTCAGGCAGGCGCTCTGGGAGGCCAAGGGTTCGTCTCAGCTACGCACACTGTGGGGGAATATGTTAATCCACGGGTAAAAATAACGTGGCGCAATCCTACAGCTAACATTGCCGCCCTAATGAGATATAGCATTGGGGAGCCGAGAGCTCACGGTTGTGCGACCACGCTCGGACGGTGGGTCATGATTATTGATGCTCTTCTTTCGTCCGAGTCTAAATTATTCATCTGTTCACTGAATGCACTGCATTGTAATTACTTGCATTTGTTTACTTTCTAGAACTTTTGATTAATTGCTAATAAGTGGGACTTTCTAGATATAAAACAAAGTTGACGACGAGCTCAAAAATTCCTGTCGTTGCTTCTTAGCAGTTGATGATCCTTGCCATACCCTTTTGTTTGAACTTCAAAAAAAAAAAAAAAGTCAGAATGGTTTCATTAAATGTTTAATCCATATATTTCATATATCTTGTCAGCGTTAATTACGGCATATTAAAGTTTGCCCTTTAAAAGAGACCAGTGAAGGACAGAAGATTTCCCTGCTGATGAACTCACAGGCCACTGTAGCGGAAATCATTTTTGAACACTTATGACAATAAGAATTAATCCAGGCTTCACTTCAGAGAGAGAGAGAACTTACCAGAACTTTATCGGTGCTTGTATTATGCTTTCACCGAATGCAATTGTAAATTTATAAATATGACTTTGTAGCATCAGATATTGCATTATATAATGTCTAATATTACATTTTATAATTACACAACACTGGCATGAAACAAAAATGGGAGCAAAATTATTGATCATTTTAATCATAATGATTAATTAATAGTTTTTTTGTTTACTAGAAGCACATATTTTAGTGTTAATATTCAGTATGTTGAGTACAGTTTCCTTTTTCATCCACAGGGATAACAAACGGCTATAAAAACCAAGAAAACTAAAATGAAGTGATGTTCATAAAAAGTCCAATAAGCATACATTACCACATCAATTAAATTGTAAGAAACACAGCAGAAAATACAACACAAAGCAGAGAAAATGAAAACAGCATTGTGATTATGGATTATATTTTCTGATATATGCTCTTAAAGAGTACAGCTTTTTTTTTTTTTTTTTAAAGAATGCAAATCATGTTCATTAAAATGGAGAAATCATAAAAAAGTCACTCTGGTATTCATGACTAAGCATCACAGCTTTTATTCAGGGAAGAGAATCGAGTGCGGTGATTATTCACGAGACAGCTCACTGCTGTGTGTGCGTCAGTTACGCAGATCTAGGAACGAGGTTTCTGTTAACTACCATGCGGGGAAAGAAAGCTTTACAGAAGACATCAGTGCTTAAGATGATGTTTAGTCATGCTGTAACTCCTTCTCTCAACAAACTTTTCTGCAGCTGTTAATTAACAATAGCTTTTTTTAAAGCAGATATTTGCTGACAAAGCTTTGCTTTAGTAGCACAGTAAATTACAATGTAAATAAATCTAAACTACTTTGACCATTAGGACTGCTGAGAAAGAGAAAAGTGTACAAAGTGATTAAACTGCAGCATGCAATGATGCTACATTTCTTTCCATCCTAATAAAGATGGAGCTGGAATAATTAGCGTACAGATTCCTTTCCCCACTAGCCTTCTCTCTCTCTCTCTCTCTCTCTCTCTCTCTCAGTCCTCTCACTCTCTTCTCTTTATAATCAGTGAATTGATCCAGAGCTTCTTTAAAGAAGGGGATTCTCCCTTTTTCCAACACAAATATGTTTCAAGAGGAGCTTTGGTCTGTCTGGACTGTTTCCATGGCAACTGCCCTATTTGTCTGTGCGATTGGTGGTCGGGTGTGTGTTGGGGTGGGGTGGTGGTGGGGGGTGGGCATCAAAGAGGCGTCTGATGAGCTCAATTAATGAAGCAACATGAAGCAACACTGACGGGGGAGGTTAAAGGGGGCAGTTATTCACCAAGGACCACAGAACGCAGAACTCTCACTGCCCGGGAAAAGAAGAAGGAAAAAAAAAACGAAAAGAAAAACAAACTCCAAACTGCTGGAGGAAGGAGAGAGAGCTCATCATTTCAGAGTGTCTGTGGCAATAAGGGAAGAGTGTATGCAAGTGTGGATTTTTTTTTTATTTTATTTTTTTTTTTTGAAGAGAAGGGTTTTGCGCGTGTGAGTGAAAGGCGGAGGCTGGAGTTTAACACACTGTCAGAGATGTTTGCGAGAGTGGCGTAGGCTATTGGGGCCCTCCGTCACCTGATAGATATGAAGCTGTCAAGAGAAGAATAGCGCCATTCACTGAATGCCACTTATTTTCTGGCGCTTTACAAGAGCGTGCGTGAACAAAACAAGCGGCGGCGGCAGCTGAGGAAGACACTTTTTCACACTCACTGTCTTTGACAGACATGCAGCAATTACATTGATGAGGCGAAGCAGACACGCAGCAAAACCAATTCATTGGTTATCCCCAGTCATGCTTCTGTGTGTGTGTGTGCGTGTGTGTGTGTGTGTGTGAAGCTTTACTTGCTGACTGTGTGTACAAGGAGATTCTCCTTCAAGATGATGGATAAGATTATGATCTTAATGTGACACAAAGCCTCCTTAACTTCACCTAAATAACTCACAACCATTACTAGCTCTCTTCCAGTGAGAAGTCCGCATCATCCTGAGCAACACTTTGGACTTATTTTGGACACACGCGTAAAAAAAAAGCGTGCACTCTGTCGATCCTCTATGACATTATTGTGGAGTCTGTGAGGTGGCACTTTACACGGCTAGTGTTTGGGGCGATGCTTGGACCCCGGCTGCTAGGCCACAGGGCTGGTAATGTGCTGTCAGGCGCTGGTGACAGGTGCAATGAGAGAGCTATAAGCACAAGGGCAGCAGTAATGTAGAGGTCTGGCCAGGCCCGATGAGAACTGATGGCTCTTGGATTGGATATAGCCGTCCGTCCTTACTGCCCAGACTACCTGCTTTAGCTCCCTGTGGAGGGTAAATTAATATCATATACAGGTAAACTTCAGAAAAGAGACCTACTCTGTCTGTGTCTGGATATGTGTGTGTGTGTGTAGTGTTTTTTTTTTTGTTTTTTTTTACTGTTTTTGCTATTACATATTACTCAAGGAGTCAATATGGAACTATAGTATAATTATAAAGCAATACTGTAGTTATGCAGCAGTGCTGTTAAATGCTATAGAATTCTATTATAATCAGCATTTCAATGACGTTTCAGCAGATAAAAAGAAAACTCACGTGACTCACTACTGACTCACACAGCAAATAACAGCTCAGTAACAAGACTGTTATTAAAATGGATTCTTTTCCAGTAACGGCACAGCCCGAAATGTTTTATTCCTGCTATACCACAGCAATCTACAACCAGTTACCATTTTTAATTTATTAAAGAATGACATGTTGTTCCTTTTATTCATTTTTATATTTAAATGCTGCAAAAAAACAACTTCCTGTGACCACTTACAGTATATCACTGACATTATTATATTCACTTACATTCTAGAAAAATTCATTCCTTCACCAGCTTCTCTCTCTCTCTCTCTTGAAGTAAATAAGCATGATTTTCCAGCTTCCTCCTGTCAATAAACCTAAAGTTACAGTTTTTCCTCTGACTGTTACAAAGCAGTGAGACTGGAGACTCCTTATGAAAGTGCTAAATAAACAACTTCTCACAGATACAGCTTCACCGTATCAGCAATTCCACCTGCTTCAACCAATTATGCTATTATCAACTTTTTATTTAGAGCGTCATCAGTACGAGTCCCTGTGTGTTTTTACTGTAGAAATGATAACATATTAAAACAGCAGTGCTCTACTGTCAGAACATTAATCAACACTTCCCCATGATCAGAATTCAGCGGTGCTATATATAATTTATATCTAAATTGAATAACTTTACATTGATTGAAAATACAATTTTTTTAATTGAGAATAAATATTTTTTTAAATTAAGTACAATTAATTGTACAATTAAACATTTGTTATTATTATTATTATTATTATTATTATTATTATTATTATTATTATTATTATTATTATTATTTTTATCACTGTTATTATTATTATTATTGTTGTTGTTTTTATTATTATTTTTATTATTATTATTATCTGCCAAATATTTAGTGATTGCTATAAACTGTTCAGTAACTACAGTGAAATGAATATCTTAGTAACCTTACAATGTATTATTGTTCAAATTAATATAAATATTTATAAATATACATATAAATAAATGTGTCCAAACGTGGCATTACATATAAACATTTCAAAAGGCATTTATTTGTTCCGAATGTTCTGTGGCTGAATATTAGCTCGCATATTTTATTGCATTTTATTAGTGCATTATAGTTTCAATACATCACAGTTATCATACATAGAATCAGGTTTTCTGTCTAACTTTGTTGAACCAGTCATAGTGTAAAATATTAAAATCTGAAATTGAATATAAATAGGGTTAGAAAAATAAAAATAAGTCTTAAACACAAATGTTTGAAAATTACATATTGTTTTTTTTTCTTCTTGTTGTAGGTGATAAGTGGCTAGTCTTCACTCCGGTTCTGTGTCAATACAAAATTCTATAATTAAATATCCATTGCGATTAAATATTAACATGTTCATTCATTCCTTCATTCATTCATAATTAACCACTTTATCCTGTTCATCCTACGCATGAGGTGGGAATACAGCCTGGTTATCATGTAAATGTAATTATTTAAAGTAAGGTGACAGCACTAATGAACTTGTGAACTGCAGGTGCATCTTGGTGGAAGTGATCCCGTGTCGCGGTCTGTGCATGGAAACCGTGCCAGAGGGTTTGCAGGTGACCCGGGTTCTGTATGACTCCTCTCACTCTCAGACAGGTTGGTGTGTGGAGCTCTGGCAGCTCTGAATCTGGCGCCTGCAGAGTGTGCGTAGTGTGGGCCTGCAGCAGCTAAATTAAAAGCCTGCTTGTTCAGGAAGAGGAGCAGCAGGCCTCGAGCCCAGCTTCAGACTGTGAGCAGGTGTCTTCTGTGGTATGGAGGTGTGTGTGTGTGTGTTTGTGTATGTGTGAGTATGTGTGTTAATGTGTTTGTGTATGCGAGTGTGTGTGTGTATATGTGTGTGTATGTATACGTGTATGTGTGTGTATATGTGTGTGTATGTGTGTACTTATGTATGTATGTATGTATGTATTTGCATATGCATGTGTGTATGTATATGTGTATGCGTGTGTGTATGTATGTATGTGTGTGTATGTATACATGTGTGTGTGTATGTATACATTTTAGTATTGTATTGTGTATGTGTGTATGTGTGTTTATGTTAATTTCATTTTATTTTTTTTGTATGTGTGTTTTTTAAAGTATTTTTATTTTTGTTTTATGCATGTGTGTTATGGTTTTTTAAAAAGTATGAGTCTATATATGTGTGTATGCATGTGTGTATGTGTGTGTGTATACATGTATGTGTGTGTGTATACATGTATGTGTGTGTATGAATATGTGTATGCATGTGTATGTATACATGTATGTGTGTGTGTGTGTGTGTGTATATGTGTGTGTATGTGTGTATTTGTTAAATCCTCTTAACATAAACTAGTGTGTGGTTTTAAAATAGCTTTCTTTTGCATGCGCTTGTTAAATAACATACCTGTGTAAACACTACACATTAATGCTGTATAGCCCTGTATAGCTGTAAGGTCAGCTCTGGTATGAGATCGTATCTTGATCCAGCTCTGGACTCTCTGCATTCCTCCAGCCCTTTGATGCCGTCTTCACTGTGGTCATTAGCGCAGTGTAACCTGGTGCCCTCGCTCCTATTGATTTTTTCCTAGAATTTAGCGCTGGTACTGAGTGACTTCACTGTGCTGTCTGACTCCCACGCACCTCACTGTGAGACCATCCCATGATCTTTTTTATGCAGCTGAAGTAAGATTAAGCCTTTGTTGCTCTAAGGCGCTGGTGAATGAGTTGGTGAGAGAAAGAGGAAAATGAAAGGTATGACAGGGATCTGTTGGGCTCTTTTGTTCCTACCCTTCTGTCTTAAGCTTTAAGCAATACATAAACTTTCGTAGCCTTTTAATCCCAAGCTGAACTCGCGCTCACCTCTTCATTCCTCCTTCAGATTTTATTCTTGGCGGGCAGAAAGCCGAGGCTTTATTTAGAAGCTGGAACTCATGTACGGCTCACGTTTGGGTCTGCATTATTATGAAGTGAATATTGTGGTATTTATACTTTCAGTTAGTGTAGAGTTTATAGTGACTGAAAGCAGACTGGATACGAAACAAAGCAAAAGAGGTACAGGAGTTTATTGTGACATGAATATTTATTTATGAAAATCATAAAAAAGAAAGGAAGTCTAGGCTTCCTAGACAAAATTAAGAAAATTCTCCCAGTTTTGACACTGGGAGAATTGACACCGAAAATGTTCAGTAACGTCTCTTTACAGAAAATGTCACCATATTAACCATTACACAATTACAATTGTGGGATTATAAGAGTATCACAAATGTAACACAAATGCATTAAAAAAAGAACATTTTTAAGCCTTCATCTTCCTCACATAGAGATCCTGTCCCATCTGTTAAAACTACATATATACTGTAGAGCCAGAGTTGAGCTGTCTGTTTTGGCTGGGGGGGCGGAGTTTATTTCAGGTCCAGAAAAATTTGAAACTGTAGAAGAAGGACGATTTTGAGTTCCTACAGCTGCAACATCCCACACAGCAATGAGATCGGATTAAATATCAATTAATTCTTCCTTTTTTAGTAGACTGCATATCTTAAGGTAACTTACATGTTCTATATAACTTCTACTTTAAATATACAAGATAAAAAAGCAAAATTAGATGCATATATGTATAGACTGTAGTGTTTCTTTCGTGTTGTAAAGGTCTCTGTGGCGTTAGTTGCTTCCTCCATTATCCACCCTGTCTGATTCCTTAAAATGCTGTTCATGTATCACACGCTCGCTGTAACGTGTAACAGCTTCTTCATGTCTGGTCCTCCTCAGATGCACTCAAGAAATAGATAATTAATATACTCTTAATGCATCACAGTGTCTGTGTGACAGTGGCTGCCATCTCCACTCGCTCACTCTTCAACTGTGACAAGAAATTTAACACCCTGGAACAGGTCATCATCCTGCCACAGTCTCCATCGTCCCAGCAGAGACAGGCAGGGCGAGCAGCGAGCGGGAAAGGAAGAAAGGAGGAAATAATTACAAATGAAGAGTGACGCAGCGATGAATGGAACATATGCCGAGCCGCTAGCGTTAGTGGCGGTGTTAGTGGTTAGCCTTAGCACTGCCTGACTGAAAGAGGGGCTGATGAGGCTTCAGTGGACCTGAAAGGGCTCATTTGAGAGGCTGATGTAGCTGGAGAGAAATCTTCCACACTGTCATCCTCACTGAGAGACGGGATCTAATGAGGAGAGTTTAGGATTAATGTGTAAGGAATAAAACACGCTGGAGCATGCTGTTCCAGGAAAGTAATGATGATGCGGCTCCTTCTGACCAGTCAGATCTGTTATAAAAGATGTTATTTCTGCCATAAATGCTATACATCTGATACGTTAATTCACACTCTAAAATCTACACTTTAAAATGCAGGTAGAATATTATACTCTCTTCAGCGCTTAAACTCTCCGAATACACCAGTGTGTCCAGACTCACATTCTTCACTCTCATAACTACACACTTTTCCTATTAGTTTTACTGCAGCAGCTGAATAATGGATCATAGTTACTGAATAATATGATTAATAACTAATAAGCTGAGACTGTTGTCACGGGTGTACCGACCAAAGCCACAGTTCCTACCACTCAACCACCACCCCCAATCACCGGGGTACTGAATACCTGGACCCGCACCCGCTATTCCTACCTCGCTCATCTCCCGTGGGATATTGGACTGTGTACCCGCACCGGGAGTTTTCAGATAAGCCTGTTTTGGTTTATTTGCTGAGCTCACTATATTATTTGTCGTTTAGAGACTTCACCGTCACACCGCTGCTTGTGCCATAACAATAAACAGCACTTAGCCTTACCCGCTTCTTCCTGGTCTTCATCCTCGGTGAACTGTGACAACTGTATGTGAAAAGGCCAAAAAAGAGAGCCATGTAATTTTCCTCAGAAGCATGAAGTTGTAACTGACCGCAAAAGAGATTATTTAGCTCAGTAACACAATTTATACACAAACAGCTTCACAAAATATTAGGAAATGTCTGTTTGTTATGAGTGCCTGAAAAACTGTGTTGGGAAAGTGAGTAAGGAATAAAATGCTCCAGACGTTCACTTATACTACAGAAGCTTGGCATGGATTATAAGATCTTATTTATTAAAGAACAATACATGGTTTTTATTTCTTTTGTTACATTTATAGTTGTGAAACCTCAACGAAAGCCCCATCTTTTACTCGTTCCTCCAGGATTTTGTGCACAATCAAGCATCAAACTTTTGCAATTTTTCAAAATGGTCGCATATTTTCTACAGATTTGGGTCATGACGTCGTCTGACATCATCACAATACGCATTCAGCCAGAACCTTGTTCAATTTACATGGAACATGAGTACAGATATCATAGAAAGTCATTACATATGTGTCTTCAAATAGTACAAATACAAGTTGCATCACAACTCTCTCTCTCTGTCTCTGTCTCTCTCTCTCTCTCTCTCTCTCTCTCTCTCCCATCAAATTTCTCACGTGACACGAAAGGAACAGCTTTAGATTTAACTCTAAACACTTCCTTTCCTAAAGGTCAAAATTAAACGTCCTCGTAACAGAAATATTGGTCGTTGCAGCCCGACAGCAAATCAAACTGTGTAATAACTTTCACTACAATAACAGCTAAAAAAGAACATCCCGCGAGAAATCTTGCTTCCCTCTGAATTAGTTCGCATTAATAGAATTTGCTCATAACCATCTATAACTGTTCTATTCGAAAATTAATCACCAACTAATCAGAATCCTGGTGTAATGTGGCATAAATCAATTTGGAGTGCTTTTTTTTTATTCAGTGAGTGATTTGGGTGCTAGGATGTGGGGTTATATAATGTTGGAGTTTCATATCTCTGCAATGTCTCCTTATGCCCATTTGTACACATTATACACACACACTGACATATAGCCTCAAAAATCTCACAGTTTGAGGAATTTCCAGAATGTTGCTATAAAACCAGATTATCCCCATAGCTACAGTGTAAAGCTAAAGGTGATTATTTGGGATGCCAAGCGTCTTCTGACTGATTAAACAGGAACATGTTTTACTTATATACTTTACAGCTTTTACTTATTATTAATACGCATCATATCAGCAAGTGTGACCAGAGCGTGCATCCTCTCTCTTTCTGAAACACTTCTGAGTCTGTATGCTTTCTGCAGGCCTATTGCAGAACCTCTGCCGCTTTTCATTATCATATTTATTTATTTACTTCTGGACACAGCCAGGCTCGTTGCTGCACTGTCCGTGGCCTTTCCTGCTTTGTAGTTCGTTCCTCTGTAGCTTTGTGTGTCTGGAAGGTTGTAGGTTATGTAGAGGGCCTCGAGGGTCTCGTATAGAGAGCCAGGCCTGGCACAAGGTCACAGGATGAGAGCGGGCGAGACGGGGCATGGGCAGACTCTCGTCAGCTCTTTATCCCTCACCCGTGGTGCACACTGAGTGGGGGACTGGACCTTGGAAAGCAGGTTATGGCTTAGAGGAAGCACAGGCTGAGCATGTGTGTGTACGTCCCGGGTGAGTTAATCATGCTATGTTGTTATTATTATGAAAATGTTAACGAAACACCCACAGATGGATCAGTTGTGTACGCTGGCACACGTTTAAATCTTATTAATGTGAAACTAAACATGTCACTTTTCACAAAACTAAATTTTTCGGCATGTTTTTAACACCCATGAAATAGTTTAATGTATTAAAATCATCTCTACACTCTTTGATATATGAATATAAATTGATGCAGAAAACAGGCCTAGGTCTTGTTGCCTTCCCTTATAGCTAATTAGCTTAGTAAGTTGCTAGTAAGACTAACACTTTTACCACAGATAGTTGTAAACTCGTTTAAGTGAACCATGATGGAAAAATGAGAGAAATTACGGGTAGCTAGCTAGCTAAAACAAATACAACAAACACACACACATCTGCATTGTCCAGTTTCTCTTAGAGATAGCTTGCTACCATTAGGTGACTAGCTTAGCTACCTCTGGCTATGAGGCTTTGGCTGTTGAGCTGCGCAAAACACTTTACCGATAAAACACAGCTAATCCCATTCTGCCAGGAGCTAGCCAGCTAACAGTATTTACACTTAGCTACCGCAAAGAAAATGTTTCCTCTTCAGTTAAATCTACCTCTTGAATTCTTTTCTTTTCAGTTCCATCCCCAGCTTTCTGTTCCATTTTCAGTGTGATAAAGCCTGTGTCTCAGCAGTGACATTGATACTAGCTGGCCTTTCCTTCATGCCTACGGTGTGATGATTTATGACATAGTGTATGCGTCTAAAAATGCTTTAACTCACTAATCCAACTCTCCAGCTCTGACTGTGAACTACTGTTACAACATTTTCAAGGTGACTCACAATGTCAGTGTTTTAGCATGTAGAGTATGTTTTTTTCTTCCTCTTCCTCTCCAGTGAAACTTAATACTTAATACCACTGGAAAGGAAAACTCCACTTTGTCGAAATATTTCTGATGTGTTTCGTTTCTGATTTATTGGTTGATGTTGTGCTTTTGTGTGAAATGTCGAGAGAAGATTACAACTGCAGTTACAACAGAGTTTAATAGAAAATAGATTTCAATGATCTCAATGACATAAGTGATAACGGTCAGATTTTTGCTGTTAGCTCCTTCCATGTTTACGGCGTGACATAAAATCAATATGGCGCTGCAGACTGTGAACACTTTGAAATGAGTTTATTGCAGTATCGGCTTTAGAGCTATTAATATACACGCACGTTACTCAGTGAAATCTATAACACTGACCATACTAATCACTATTTTGAGAAGGTAATCATCAACAATACACTTATCACTAATGTTAGTTGGCTAGATTGTTGCTAAGATACTCGCTGTTGTCTGCTGTTGTTGCTGTGCAGCAATTTCACTCCAAAATGTTGCAGGACTGTATAAAATTCACTGTAGTAGAACAGTAAACTAGCCACGTGGGCCTGTAAATGTGGTTAAAGTGCGGTTCAAGTAGCCTTTTAAGAGTTTTAGGCGCTCAGGCAGAACAAACAACAATGACAAGCTTTTATGGAGGTGTCCTTATTTTTTCCAGGTGGGAAAAGACAGAATACAGCTTACAAATACCACAAACACAGCATACAGTAAATCTCACAGGAGCCACTAGCAGCATATAGAGACAAGAGGCATTGTGGGAAAGAGGAAATAGACAGGTCGATGAAAGAGGTTCATGAAGGTTTTGCATCACTGAAGATCATATATTGATTATGAATATTGATCTGCCGTTCATTTAGGGTGGATTTTGCTGCCAATCATGTTGCCCAGCCTTGAGAGAATAAACCACCTCTGTGATGTGTCCCATGTCTCGTAACAAGGGTCCTTGCTTTCAGATTGCAGTATGCTTGCCTTAGCATTGTACTCTGTGTGTGTTTGTGTGTGTGTGTGTGTGTGTGTGTGTTTGTGTGTGTGTATGTGTTACACTCTCCTCCTCAGTCATGCCCTTAGCACTGTGTGGCCTTGTGAACGCTTCAAAAGAAACATCACTACTGCATTCGCTATTCCCTCCTTCCTTCTCTGCCTCCCTCCTTTTGCCCACTCTCCCTCTGTCTCCTCCTCTGCCATGAACCCATTTGACTCCTCTGCTCTCTCTCTCTCTCTCTCTCTCTCTCAGGCGTGGTGTGATTCATTGGGGAAGCCATGCTTTTAATCAGCCCATTAAAAATGGATGGCAAGCAGAGGGCTGGTGTAAGAGATCTCATTTGGAGTTGTGTGTGTATGTGTGTGTGTGTGTGTGTGAGGGCAATGTGCTAGTGTGTTATGTTTCTGCCTCACTGTGTGTGTGGTTTGATGCTAATCTACTCTGACTGCCGGAGGGGTCTCTGTTCGGGCCACGTCATGCGCTGAAGTTTCTCCCTCACACTTTCTTTACGTACACCTGACCTTTATTTATTTAGACCAGCTTCTTTATTCTTCAGTGAAACAAGAGCATTAAATAACACATCTGCTAGTTTACTCTGTTCACCAGATTTGTGAGAATTCCATATGGACGGCTCACTCTGATATGCAATATTTAAGAACACTAAATTTGCACGCAGCTCTGAGGTCTTGAATTATAACTGAACCTTGTAATTTCTTATGCTGCGTTCCTGAAACCTGAGAACATTAGATTTTATTCTGAACTTCTTCATACTTCGCATCTCGCAGCATGCATGAGAACTATTTAAGGTTGTAAAAAATGGACGCTCTGCGTAGGTTAATGAAGATCAAAATGAATTACGCTTTCAGTTAATGGAATGTAATCATCATTTACATCTTTGATTGAAATCGTATTTATTTTCTAAAATTATTATTAATATAATTATTAGTAGTAGTAGTGTTGTTGTATTTAAATGTTAAAATGTTCCCAGTGTTAATTGGATAAAAAGCAGGACAGTTCAGTCTGTGGTCAGTGCTACATGAGAAAAAAGTTTTTATCATATATGTCTCGTTTCAGTAGTCACCAGGGACACCATTATCCATAAATTCGCACTTTTGAATGCCAGGAAAGCAAAATTGTCTTCCTGGGCAATCACAGTGTCACTAGCCAATCATAGGCTTCTGTGATTTCGTGTATGCGGAAGAGGGCAAAGTGCGCTATACATTTTGTGAGTCACAACATGAGCAAAACTTCCTAAACGTCCACTTGGCTGACTTCATATGTCTCAAAGGGAGCATGTGTTAAACTTTATTCCGGTTGGAGGATTTAGTTTGATGGGTGAAAGCTGGCTGTTGGCTGGGAATTGGCAAGGAGAAACTTGGAGAAAATGACTAATTGCCCCTAAGACTAAGTCTGACCTCAGCTCATGTCTCCGAGAGGTTTATTAGTTCCAATACAACGTACAAATTAAACTTCCAATACAATACGCAGTACAGTTCTGCATGGGACAGATACATCAAGCCATATCACTTTCCCACGTTAACACTGTCCATTAAACAGCTAAAGCAAGTGTTATCGATAAACTGTTGTCATTAGCTAGCTTCCATGTCAAATGTCCATAGTGCCCAGTTGCCAAGCAACAGTGTTTTAAACATTTAAACCACTTGAATGGTAAATAATATAGTGTTCAGCTCTCAGTGTCAGTTCAGTACTTCTGTCTGAATGACTTCTGAACGAATGTGTTTGTGATGAGAAGTGGACTTGAGGATGGAACCAGCATCTGAACACCCAGAGCTCTCTGTAGTAGAGAGAGAGAGAGAGAGAGAGAGGGGGGGAATGGGGGAGTAAGTTTTTGGGTCAATATTGCACATAACAGCTTTATACAGGATTAGATGATTGTTTCTGAGAGGCTCTGAACAAGTGCATCATTTTCACATAGGAATTATGTAACACACACACACACACACAGACAAATGAAAGAGGGAAAAACAGACACAAGCAGCTTTATGCATGACATTCTTTGCTGAGAAGGCACTTTCTCATGCCTAATTAGTAACAGCACTGTTTTTCTCGCTCCTTTTGACTTCATATCTATCTATCTATCTATCTATCTATCTATCTATCTATCTA